>CAUDMG010000525.1:850000-887491 GCA_958450375.1 Homarus gammarus
GCTTTCCTGAAATAAAGAATCCCACTCTGAACGGAGTCATATGTTTACAAAGAGCAAACAGCTGATTTGCTTACCACAATGTCTGTCTTCAACACTTAGTAAAATAGTACAGTACAGATGTGAATTTATCATCACTTAAATACAGTGTTGTACTCGTCAACAAAAAAAAAGTGGCGCTGTCAGCGTAAACCGCCGAGAAATTTGATGCCATCAGTGTTGGCGAAAACGATTAATAAATTGACGCTGGTAGCGTCAGCGTCAACGAGTTTTCAGTGACGTACAAATGCAGCCCCAAAATGCATATTCTCCTGTGTATGGGAGTAACATATGCAAAATAAAAAAATATTCATTCATTTTTAATAATTTATTATGATTTATATTATATAATTTTAATTATTCATTTGTTCCCCCCTCAAGAATATTAGCAACTCAAAATGCTTGTCGCTCATTCTGCTGCGCTTGGGCTTCAAGACGTACTTGCCCATGGAGAACATGAGCTCCACGGCAGCACTAGAGGGGATGGGGGTGTTGTATTTGATGAACAGCTCCCTCATGGCCTTGTTGGGGAAGGTGTCCTTGTCAAAAGTTTTTTTCAAAGGTTTCTCCCCCAGGAAACGCTTGAAAAGGTCACTGTCTTTTTCATTCGTGCAGGGGGTCTCGTACAGGGTCGGGTCTGGGACAATTCGTCCTCCACGTCATGGTCTTTGTCGTCTCCCTCACTGCTGCTGCTGCTCTCAGTCTCGTGCACGGACTTCTCCACCAACCTGGACAGCTGGTTGGTGGCCTTTTTCCTGACTTCCTCTGCATTAATGTTGATGAGCCAGCGTGACAGCCTGTAGTTGGGGTGCAGTCCATGTCGTGGAAGAGGTAGCCAAACCTACAATAAGACGAGAGATGTAAATAAAAAATCAGTTAATAATTTCATTTTATTATTCATAGGTACAGTCAACCCTCACTTTACGCGGTCCCACATTCCGCGTTACCACGTTTACACGGTGCCCTGCCAGAACCCAGGATGCTCATATTCCGCGGTGGGTGTACCCCTTTACACGGGTGAAGTATAATTTTTTATTTAGCTCATAAAATTCATACAAATATCCGGCCAGAATATAATTTACATTGCTGGAATTCTTACAATTTGATGATCATTTTGAATATAAACATCATAGATTTTGCATTAGACATACAAATTTTAGATATAATGTTTACTCTGAGTAAATATGTTATCTTTTGTGCAAAATATATGACATTTATATTCAAAATATTCCTGGTCTTACAAGGAATCCAGCAATGTCAATTATATTATCCTAACTTTAATCTGAGGTATTATTTAATACTAAATGTTAAAATCTAGTTCTTTCACCCACTCTTTCTCTTGAAGGGAGGGTTGGTGGGAGGTGGGGGGAGGGTTGGGACGGACTGACCATCTGGCTCGTTGGAAGAGGGGGAGGCAAGGTGGGGTACTTTGATTGACAGATAGTGTCTGAAGAATATTTATTTTTTTATCAACTGAAGATATTTGTTTTAGCTCATAAAATTCATACAAATTACCCGGCCAGAATATAATTTACATTGCTGGAATTCTTACAATTTGATAATCATTTTGAATATAAACATCATAGATTTTGCATTAGACATACAGGTAGTCGTCGACTTACGACCTATGCGACTTACGTCTGTTCGACTTTACGACCGGCGGTACGACAGTTTTGGCCCCAGCCTCCTGGCGCTGCCGGGAGCTGGAGCCGCGGGCATCCCCGCGCTCAATTACAAACACGCAGTGATTTACTTAAACCTGACGACCGTAACAATAATGAACAGAGAAAATGTTGATAAAATATGACTTAAAGATGATTATATTATCATTACACATTATAATATACATAAGGTAATTAAATTGTACTGTAGTATGCAGTGATTTACTTAAACCTGACGACCGTAACAATAATGAACAAAGAAAGTGTTGATAAAATATGACTTAAAGATGATTATATTATCATTACACATTATAATATACGTGAGGTAATTATAACATAGGCCGACTTACGACCAGATCAACTTACGACCGGGCGGCCGTAACCAATCTAGGTCGTAAGTCGACGACTACCTGTACAAATTTTAGATGTAACGTTTACTCTGAGTAAATATGTTATCTTTTGTGAAAAATATATGACATTTATATTCAAAATATTCCTGGTCTTACAAGGAATCCAGCCATGTCAATTATATTATCCTAACTTTAGTTTGAGGTATTATTTATTACTATACCTGGTTTTCCCCCCAAAATTTCTCAGAGGGAAGAGCCAGTGAGTGTACTGTGAGAAGAGGGGGAGGGAGTGGAGTCCATTATTTGAATGGACATTAACTTGGCGACTGTATTTCTCTATTTCTCCTAAGTATAAATTGTGTGCATGTACCATCATAAAATTAAGATGTTATTTTTACTAGAACATAGGTATTGTGTTGGAAAAAGTGGAGTTTGGGGGTCAGCCGGTCTCTATTTCATTTAATCCCATATGTTATGTTATTCACTTTACGTGTTTCTCACTTTCCGCGGTACCCTGCATAAAGTGAGGGTTGACTGTATTTTTCAATTTTTAAACATGCTGCTTTTCAAATGTAAAATTTTAATACAGCAATTATCTTTTCTTCAAGCCCTGGATAAGACTGTGAACTAGGGTCTTGCAGTACTCAAGGTAATTGTCCACCTCCTTTGCCGTGAGACTGTTGAGGACACTGGCCAACGTGGGCAACAGGCAGCCCAAGTAGATCTTTTCCTCCCCTTGCAGGAAATTCAAACCGACGGCAATGGGACCCATGACATCTTTGTACTCCCTTAAGAATGCAATGTCGTCTGAAACAAAAATTGTGTTCACAATTTGTCTGTAAAACTTAGTAAACTTAATAATACTGTAATGAATTTATTGTAATTTAAAATAATGATTTAATTAATTTGTATAATTTAATTAATTTACATTTGTTAACTTACATGTTGTAAAGAAATGAAATTCCAGTTTTCGACATGCATTCTGAAGGTCCGTCTCTTTGTTGTCAAACATGTTGACCAGCCTGACGACCGCGTCGTACACCGAGTTTCACCTGGTGGCGTTGGGCTCGACAAGCAGCTTCCCAACCTCCTGACTCATGATGTCTGAGGCTTGGGAACTCCTAAAATGTTCATTGTTTTGTAATTATAAGTTTAAACAGTTCAGAATTTTTTCCTTAGATCAAAACTTTTTTTTAATTTTTAACTAATGAAAATCTCAAATTTCATTTTTTATTTTTTGATAGAATTATAATTAATTTATTTTTTTATGCAATTTGAACTTACCTATGCTGCTTGTTCCAAAGAGAGACAGCCTTGCCAAAGGCAGAATGGTTGGCCTTCTTGTAGTTGTTGTCGGAGAAGGCCTTCTCGGCGTCAGTGGTGGCCACAAGGTTCAGGTTGTGGGCGGTGTACCTCAAGTGCTTGGGCAGCTCATAGAGAGTCTCCTCTCCATTGGCCAGAATAGCTGCCACATCATCCACCTCGACATGGTCATCTGGGTCGTCTGATTCGCCTTCGTTGTCAGGCTCCACCTGAGGGGGGTCCTCTACCAGTACCCAGTCTTCATCAGGCTCGCCAAAGACACTGAAGAGCAAAAGAGAAGTTGTTAAAAATTAATTTTAAAAACTGCATATTTAATTATGTTACACTGGTTGGGTGTTGTTTTTTTCTTAATTTAAAATTTGGTTAAAAGTGAAATAAAACTGAAATTTCATTTTAATTTAAAATGTAACTTACCTGAATGCCTTGACGAAATTGGTGCCGTTGTCTGTGGTGGTGCTGACGACGTTGTTGGTAATGCCAAAAATGAAATGGATGTCATGGATGGTCTTGGCTAAGTGGTCGTATGTGTGTCTGCCAAGCAAACGTTGATAGGCCAACACCCTTTGCTGCCCTTTTAAGGTCTCGGGGTCAATCCAGTGGACTGTTGTGCCCAAGTAAGACCTGAAATAAAACAAAATAAATATCAAATATAATGTTGACAATTTATAAAAGGGAAGTCTACAAAAACAACATTTAGCACACACCTGTTTCTGCATGTCCAAGCGTCGGCAGTTGTGGCAACACAAGGCAAATTGCTCAGGGTGTTTTAGAGCTGCTCCTGTTGAAGCTCATAACTGAAAAGTTAAAATAAAATTATAAAATTTAATTATTTTACATACATTTAAAAAAGTTACAAATAAAATCTAATTAAAAAATAATAGAACAATACCTGTCTTCAATACGCTTAATGACTTTTCTTCTGGTCATAGAGCTCTTGTTGTGGCCAGGTATAAGGTTGACGAGCTCGTTGAAGGCACGTGACTCCACCACGCTTATCGACAGCATGTCTTCTATGACGAAGTCGATGATCTGTTAGAACAGAAGGAATGTATCAATTTAAAATCACAAATTGTTACATTTAAATAGTTTAAATTTTAATAAAATTATTGAATTTTCAGTCTTGACATCAATTCACTGAATTCAGCAGTCATCTGCATGAAATGCTTCCCAATGAATGAAGGATTGATTAAAAACTGTGTAGAAAAAAATAATAAATAAACTTAAATAGTTAAATTACCATATCGTCTGTGAAAGACTGGCTGTACTTCGACGGCCCTGCCAGGGCGGCCGTCAAGGTAGGCTGCACCAACTCCTTCCTCTTCCTCTTGTTCTGGCCTTCTTGCTCAAGGGGTCGCTTCTTCGACCTGGATGCCTTGCTGCCTTCGGCCATACAGTACTTGAATTCCTTAAAGCAGGAGGCAGGAATGTGCTGGTAGTGACTTTTCAGGCCATTCTGCGACTTCTCGGTGCAAGAGAACATCATCTTTGCGAGCAGACACATCTGGCACTGGCAGTACAAGGTGTCCCCCTTGCGGGAGACATACTTGAAGTACTTGCTGATGTAGGGCCAAGGACCTCGATTTGGCTGGACATTCCCGGTCCCCTGTCGCCCTTCCTTGTCCCGGGAGGATTGAGACATCTCACTTGTGGCAGAGCTGGAGGTATTAGCCTGGATCTGGAGGCTGGCGTTACTCGCCTGATCACCACTGGTCACCACTGACACAGTCACTACCCTCTTCTGCACACTCAACACGCTGCCTTGCCACCACTCTGCGCGAACACACACTACCCCTAGCGCTCCTCACCACACTGCCCCAGTGCCCCTGCTCTGCACTGTCCCGGGTGCAACAGCTCCCCTCTCGCCGCCGGCTCCATTGTGAATTATGTTTTCGGGCGCCACTCGGTCGCACATTTTCACACCACAATGCTAACGGTCAGGAAGCAAGTACAATTCTGGTTCAAACTTGAAAATTCAAATCTGTAGAAAGCTGCGCAGGTGCGCGGCCGGTGGGCGTGGCAAAATTTCTCCCGGTCGTCTTTATAGCAAGATAATTTAAAATCGAACTTGGAAAAAGAAAAAATTTTACAAGTTGACGAACAAATTGACGCTCCGCTCGGGTGAAAAGTTGACTGCGTCACCTGCCCCAAAAATTTATGGCGTCAGCGTTAACAAAAAGTTGCCGCCGTCCACTGATGGCGTTAAATTAACGGCGTCAACGTACAACACTGCTTAAATACTATTGTAGTGTATTTATCACCACTTAATAAATACTATTGTAGCGTATTTACCATCACTTGACAAGTAATAGTGTAGTGTAAAGTCTTATGTATCAGCATATACCCTGGTTTATTCATTAATCATTTGTCTAAGTGTACAAGTAGCCAAACTGAGTCATCATATAACACTCACAAGTAGTAAATAACGTTTTTAGAAAGGTAACTTCATATCAATTACTATACACTGTGTTATAGTGACCCTGTTGTAAGCCAGTTTGCTGAAAGCTCTCACAATAACACATCTTGAGTAAATAACCTGATGCAGCTTATCCTTTTATTTTCAAGTCATATTACAAATTACATACAGTACTGTATTGTATTTTTCTCTATTACTGAAGATGCTATGTTAATCATGATGAACCATAAACCATAAGAGGCCAATCATATGAGAATATAATACTGAATAAATAAATAAATAAAGCTGACAAATGTGGCAACACCTGATCAGCCCCAGCCTGCTTACATACTCAAGTGTCTTAGTTCTCAGTAGGCCTATAGCAAATCTGATTAGACCACTGTACAGTATTCAGTAAGTGTTCTTCATTTCACAAGAATCTTTTATTAATCTTCCCCATTTCTTAAAACATGGATTTATTACGTTATTTTTTTTATGTATATCTGGTGACCAGAGCATATCTGAGTCCGGAAAAAGCAAATTCCGATATATATTGAATATATATTGAAGTCCAATTTATCGAGGTTATATATATATATATATATATATATATATATATATATATATATATATATATATATATATATATATATATATATAGGATTAATCCATCCCAGGCCCCCAAATACAACCACTTAACACTGAAAATTTTTTGTGGAAAATGTAAAAGATACGGTACTTTATCTTACCTTAGTGTTGTTCAGCATGCAGGTACCCCTAAACACTGGCACAGCACTATCACTTCCACTGGGAGTCTTGGCTTTAAGGTCCTCAAACAATTGTTTGGCCTTCTCACAAATTATAGCTTCTTTAATGCTATCACCTGCCATTTCTTTCTCCTTTATCCATAGTAAGAGTAAATATTCCATCTCTTCAATCACATTACACCTTGCTTTGCTAAGTCTAAAGATTCCCTTAGCCACTTGCACAGTTTTTAACTCCTCTTTATTCTTCAAAATCGTACATATAGTCGATTTAGCCATCCCATATTCATCACTAAGTTTCGCAATGATTGTTCCATTCTCACGTTTCTTCATGATTTCTTAATTAGTTTCAAGGGTTATTAGCTTTCTCACTCGCTTTGGATGATTCCTTGTTACAATTGTATACTTGTATAAAAAAAATAGTTATACAAATACCACAAATTTCCACATCAAAAGACGAAATTTCTACAATAACAGTGGTGCACTGGCGACACAATGAGACAAAGATGGCGCCTGACGCTTTTGTTGTGAGCCGTGGTACAACAATATTCATGCGCCAGACGAAATAGTCCTGTATTGATCCGCGTTCGTTGTAGGAGTTGCGTTCGTTATAGCATTCTCAATTTTATAGGTAAAACCGTTCGTTATAGGAATATTCGTAGTAGGATCCGTTTGTTATAGCATACCCCCACTATATATAACCTCGATAAATCGGACTTCAATATATATCGGTCAATTTGATGATGTGCAGCTCATTATATATATATATATATATATATATATAATATATATATATATATTATATATATATATATATATATATATATATATTATATATTGTAGTGGACGTCTCCCCTACAACTGCGTAGCCGCATGCCACCTGCTACGTCTTCCCTAGCAACCAAACGAGCGGCCCGGGGGGGGGGGGGGGGGCGTCACCAGATGCCACAGTATCCAAGCAACGGAGTCAAAAGACCGGGGTTTCCCACGGGTGACTCACGGCTGCTGTGTATATAAGCTCTGTCTCTCCATTGAGATTCATTCTGGCCTCTCTTCTTGAACACGCAACACCTCCTCCTCCGCCGCTGCCTGGCGGCCCTCACTTCTCCTCCGCCTGCCTGGCGGTCCTCGCTCCCGCCGGCGAGCATGGCGACCCACCAGCTGTCCTTCTCTGAGCGTCCTCACCAACCAGCTCTCTTATTCTGCTCTCGGTTCCTGAACACGCAACACCTCCTCCAAGCAAGCTCCTCGCTGTCCCTTTCTCATTCAACCTGGAGGCCAGCAACAGGCAACATCTTCTCTAACGAAGCTCCTGCACATCTACCTCCTTCAACACGCTACTCACCGAACGTGTCAACTGAGCAGCTCCTCACCACACGGCACCTCCAGCACCAGACTGTCTACCATATAACTTATATTATATAAGAAAACCACCACCTTAGAGTTTCCATCCATCCTGAGTGCTAGACAACATTATATCACGAAACAATATATATATATATATATATATATATTATATATATATATATATATATATATATTATATATACTATATATATATTATATATATATATATACAGTGGGGTATGCTATAACGAACGTAATTGGTTCCAGAACCTCGTTCGTTATAGCATTCGTTCGTTATAGGATTAATCCGTTCCAGGCCCCCAAATACAACCACTTAACACTGAAAAAATTTTGTGGAAAATGTAAAAAATACGGTAATTTATCTTACCTTAGTGTTATTCAGCATGCCAGTACCCCTAAACACTGGCACATCACTATCACTTCCACTGGGAGTCTTGGCTTTAAGGTCCTCAAACAATTGTCTGGCCTTCTCACAAATTATAGCTTCACTAATGTTACCACCTGCCATTTCTTTCTCCTTTATCCACACTAAGAGTAAATTTTCCATCTCTTCAATCACATTACACTTTGCTTTGCTAAGTCTAAAGATTCCCTTAGCCACTTGCACAGTTTTTAACTCCCCTTTATTCTTCAAAATCGTTCATATAGTCGATTTA
The DNA here is from genome assembly GCA_958450375.1 of Homarus gammarus. Taxonomy (NCBI): domain Eukaryota; kingdom Metazoa; phylum Arthropoda; class Malacostraca; order Decapoda; family Nephropidae; genus Homarus; species Homarus gammarus. Next base: position 858,551 of record CAUDMG010000525.1, read on the forward strand.
GCCATCCCATATTCATCACTAAGTTTCGCAATGCTTCTTCCATTCTCACGTTTCTTTATAATTTCTTTTTAGTTTCAAGGGTTATTAGCTTTCTCACTCGCTTTGGACGACTCACTGTTACAATTGTATACTTGTATAACAAAATAGTTATACAAATAACGCGAATTTCCACATCAAAAGACGAAATTTCAACAATAACAGTGGTGCACAATGAGACAAAGATGGCGCCTGACGCTCTTGTTGTGGGTCGCGGCACAAAAGTATTCATGCGCCAGGTGAAGTAGTCCCGTATTCATCCGCGTTCGTTGTAGGAGTTGCGTTCGTTATAGCATTCTCAATTTTATAGGTAAAACCGTTCGTTATAGGAATATTCGTAGTAGGATCCATTCGTTATAGCATACCCCACTGTGTATATATATATATATATATATATATATATATATATATATATATATATATATATATATATATATATATATATATATATATATATACAGTAAAACCTCGATTAACCGACCACATATGGGGGGAAGGGGCCGGTTAATAGTACATAAAGTCTACGGAAATAAAACACATTTTTCAAAGTACTGTAGCGTACTGTATGTGGCCAGTTGTCAATTCTCTTTGTATGGGCACACAAACGTACGTACATGTAGATATCTTCACTCAGGAATGAGGTTGGATAGAAACTCACGATGCGCTTTCTGTGTATATATTGTTGTACAGCGCAGTGCTTAGGAGTGACTAGGTGAGGAGCTGAGAGAGATGTTGCTGGTCCAGTAGCTGAGTGTAGAATGTCCTCCCTGGGCAGGCATGGCCGTATTTATACAATTTACCAGGATCAGGATCTGGGGTGCGCGTAGCGAGAGGACCAATCACAGAGGCTCAAGCGTAAGGTGTGAAACGCTCTGATCCTGAACTAGAGGTTGATGGTCGAGACTAGGTCGGCGATCGTACCCCTACGTCCTCTGCATAGACCTAGTCTCTCGGCGTAGCTGGCTGCACGCTGATTGGCTGGTCGGAGTGCGGCCGGAGCTCAGTTGGAAGTTGTAGGGGAGAGTAGCCACTACAATACTCCCCCTCCCCTCCGGGCGCTGTGGGAGGCTGGATGTTGTCTGGGTTGTGTCCTACACATAGCACATACCGGGCAGGTGTATGTACGACTCGGCCGCTACGTGTAACAACTCCCTCTAGTGACACAAAACCTGTGGGAGAATTAGGAGGAGAAAGAGGGTTTGGGATTAGAGGAGGTTGCACAAGCAGTGGTTGTTGTGCTCCTGCTGCTGCAGGGGCTGCGTCAGGAGGAGGGTCCATGGCAGGAGCATGTTCTACGATAGGTGCAGGTTGTATGTCAGGAGGAGGGTCCATGGCAGGAGCAGGTTCTACGATAGGTGCAGGTTGTATGTCAGGAGGAGGGTCCATGGCAGGAGCAGGTTCTACGATAGGTGCAGGTTGTATGTCAGGAGGAGGGTCCATGGCAGGAGCAGGTTATATGTCAGGAGGGAGGTCTATTATAGGTTCAGGTTCTATGACAGGAGGAGGGTCTATGATAGGTACAGGTTCTATGATAGGTGCAGGTTCTATGTCAGAACAGGGTGTACTTGAGGGTGAAAAGAGGGTGCCCAGAAATGTCGTGGGCGTGGTGTTGCTGCCGGTGGTAACTGCGGGTAGACTGGTGCAGGCGTAGTTTGTTGATGGTGCTGCTGGACTGGGGGCCCAACGGGTAAGGTGGCCGGTTTGACTCGGTCTATGCTGACGGTGTCATGTCTGCCATTCCGGATAATCGTCAGGAACTTTGCTGAACGGGTAACCACCTGGAAGGGTCCATCGTAGGGACGTTGTAATGGGTTGCGATGAGCATCACGCCTGACGAAAACATACTCGGCTGTGAGTAGTGCAGGAGGGATGTGTTCAGGGCGCTGAGGAGGCTGGCGTGGAGCAGTAGCTCTGAATGCAGAAACTGCTTGTCGTAGCTTTTGGAGTAAGTCGTGACGAACGGCTGGAGTGGTTTGGTGAGGGTTAGGAGGGAGCGAGAAATCCCCAGGTAGCCGAAGGGGCTCGCCTAGTGTAAGATCTGCTGGGCTACAGTCCATATCCTCCTTGTGTGACGCACGGATGCCGAGGAGCACTAAGGGAAGCGCATCAGTCCAGCTGTAAGGGTCGTGCTGTGCCTTGAGTGCGTCCTTTAGCTGCCGGTGAAAACGCTCTACCATGCCGTTGGCTTGAGGGTGGTATGCTGTAGTGCGTTGTCTAGACGTGCCGAGGAACTGTAGGAGGTGCTGCCAGAGTTGTGACTCAAACTGGACTCCTCGGTCAGTGATTACGGTTGCGGGCGGGCCGAAACGGGAAACCCAACCGGACATGAAGGCGCGGGCAGTAGTCTCTGCTGTAGCATTGGGCATGGGAATTGCTTCTGTCCACCTGGTGAAACGGTCGATGCAGGTGAAGATGTAGGTGCTGCCGTAGGATGACGGAAGAGGTCCCACGATGTCGAGGTGTACTACTTGAAAACGTCCTTTGGGAATAGGGAAAGTATGTAAGGGGGCCCGTATGTGATGATGTATTTTGGAGGATTGGCAGGCCAGGCACTGGGCAGCCCATTTCTTAGTATCAGACCTGATGCCGGGCCAGACGACACGTTGCGTGAGGAGGCGCTGGGAGGCCCGCACACCCGGGTGGCTGAGACCATGGATGCGGTCGAAAACAGTGCGGCGGTGGACATGAGGCACGAACGGTCTAGGCTGCCCACAGGATACGTCGCACCACAATTTTATCTTTGTGCCAGGAACAGGGAGTTCTTGGAGTGTGAGGCTTGAGGGTGATGTCTTGTATGCTGCCAGGTCTTCGTCCTTCTCTTGAGCCGCGGCTAGCTGGCCATAGTCAATGAGTAGAGATGAGGGAAGAATGTTGGATACACAACGAGAGAGGGCGTCGGCGATCTCATTGTGGCTGCCTTTAATGTGTTGGACGTCGCTGGAGAATTCTGAGATGTAAGCCAAGTGGCGCAGGACACGAGGTGTATGTGACTGGGAAGCTGAAGCGAAGGCGTGGACGAGGGGCTTGTGATCGGTGAAGATGGTGAACTGACGGGCCTCGAGGAAGTGCTGGAAATGTTTGACAGCCAGGTATATGGCCAGGAGTTCTCGATCAAAGGCGCTGTACTTGAGGTGTGGTGGTTGAAGCCGTTGTGAGAAGAAAGCAACGGGCATGAGAATTCCGTTGATCTCCTGCTGTAAGACGGCGCCCACTGCAGTAGAAGAAGCGTCTGTTGTGAGAGTGGTTCGGGCGTTAGGTGCGGGGTGGGCCAGGAGGGTGAGGCGTGTAATGTGCTGTTTGACAGTGGTGAATGGCGTGGCAGCCTCTCGAGTCCACACGAGAGGCTTGTGAGACTTCTTTGGGCGTCCCTTGAGAAGGTCGTGTAGGGGGGCTAGGACGGTGGCAGCTTTGTCAATGAAGCGGTGGTAGTAGTTGACTAAACCCAGGAATTCTCGGAGTTTCTTGGCCGTTTCAGGTTTGGGGAACTCCCTAATCGTGGTTATCTTCTGTGGTAGGGGTTGTATGCCACTGGGCGAGACTCTGTGACCTAGGAAATCTATGGCCGAGGTTCCAAAGACGCACTTAGCAGGATGAACTTTCATGTTGTTGTTCTGCAGGCGTTGGAGAAGGAGCTGGAGGTGGTGGCGGTGCTCGGCAGGCGTCGAAGATGCGACGAGGATGTCGTCAATGTAGACAGTGACAAAGTCGAGGTCGCGAAGCATATGGTCCATGTACCTCTGGAAAGTCTGTGCTGCATTGCGTAAGCCAAAACTCATGAAAGTGTACTCGAAGAGTCCAAATGGAGTGGTGATGGCTGTCTTCTGGGTATCTGCCGGTGCTACTGGGATCTGGTGGAAGGCACGCTCCAAGTCGATCTTCGAGAAGATAGTCTTGCCATGAAGTTTGTGGTGAAAGTCCTGGACATGCGGAATAGGGTACCTGTCAGGTTTGGTGACGAGATTCAGGGCTCTGTAGTCGCCACACACCCTCCACTCGCCGGGCGTTTGCTTAGGAACCATGTGAAGAGGCGATGCCCAGGGACTCCTTGAAGGGCGAATGATGCCATCTTGCAGTAGTTTGTTGAATTCTACTTTGGCTGTGTACAGGAGCTCAGGGCGCAGGCGGCGAGGGCGTGAAAAGACTGGTGGTCCTTTAGTTTCGATGTGGTGGAAAATTCCCGATGTAGGTGGTGGGGGTAGGGAGACTCGGGGTGAGAAAAGCTCCTTGAATTCGTTGAGTAGGGAGGAGAACTCGTTGGAAGGCGCAAGACAGGTGATAGTGTCGGTGTGTCTGGCACGAGAACCCTGGATCTTGCGTGCTGTAGGCTCATGGATGAGGCATAGATGACTTGGTTTGACGCCGAGCTTGTGGAAGGTGAGGAAGTCGAAACCAAGGATGGGTTGAGACACGTCTGCTATCACGAATAACCAACGCAGAGTCTTGGGCAGACCGAGGTCTAAAGCGAGGGTGAGTACGCCGTAGGAGGCGATGGGGCTACCGTTGGCAGCGAACAGGTCATAAGAGGGTTGCTTTGACTTGTCTTGTAGTGAGGGAGGGATGAGGCTTACCGATGAACCTGTGTCGATGAGGAACTTCTTGCCAGAGGTGCGGTCGGTGACGTACAGTAATGAGACGCCTGAAGGGACGGGGGCTGAGGCGTCTACCAGCCTCCGGTGTTGCCGTTTCCCGAATAGGTGCAGTAGGGCTCACAGTTTCGAGCATTGCGGCCGAAAGTCTGGTGATACCAGCAGAGGGTAAATTTGTTGTGCTGGGGGCTGGCTGCTGTGCGTCGGAAGTTGTAGGGTGTGGTGCGTGAGTCAGGAACTGGCACAGCAGCGGGTAAGGAGGAGCAGAACTGCTCAATGGTGTCCATCCTGCGGTTCAAGGTTTGTAACAGGTCCTTGATATCTTGTGAGGTATTGCTCGGCTGAGGTGTGTTGACCCGGCTTGCAAGTTCGGTGGGAGGTACTGGTGTGACCGTGGCAGCAAGGGGTGCAGCAGCGCACTGGTTGAAAATTCTGTCTGCCGCGGTTGCATATAGCTCTGGTGTCGTAGAGTAATCTACTGCGGACAGGATGTTGCTTACTTCTGTGGGTAGCTTTTGTGCGTGAAGCTGGCGCAGGATAGAGTCAGGAAGTCTGTCTGTGTACCGGGAGTTCACCCTGCACATCTCTTCCCAGAGATGTCCCGGAGTTGAGTTTCCAAGGGAGATGGAAGATAGGTTCTGCAGGATATTGGAGCGGGTCCGTTGGTAATGCGTTTTTAAGGCATCCCGCAGAGTGGCGAATTTGTTGTTCTCTGGAGGGTTGGAGATGATCTGTGAGACTTGTGTGGCGACTTCAGTGGGCAAGGAGCAGAGCAGGGCGCCGTACTTCTGCTCGTCTGTAGCTGTAGAGCCGATGAGAGCTGCTTCGACATGAACTAACCAGTCCTCTACGTTGTGGTTGAAGGTTGGTAGAGAGATCCGTCCGTCCATTCTTGCGGGAGTATATCGCACCTGTTAGGGAAGGATGAGGGATGGGTGCTTGTTCCGACCCCCTTCCGTCTTCACAATCTCCTGGGAGGGAGGTGAACACTTGCGGGGGGGACTTCGGGACGAATACACTTTTTTAGGGTGCAGGTCCTTCGGCCAGAACTAAAAAAACAAAAGAAAAATAGGAGAATAGGCAAAAGAGCTCAAACCACGTTTGGAATATCGCACAATAGTTGCTCTCCAGCTGTGATGTGGGTCACTCACAACGCCAGTGGGGGGAGAACAGACTACTGCGTTATAAACCTTACGATCGTGAGATGGTGTCGTTGTGGAGTAGTGGGTGGTGCAGGGAGGCGGTTGGCCTAGGCTGGCAGCAGGCATGACGATCTTCTCAGCTCAAGTAGTAAGGCAGCAGAAAGGAGTGTGGTATTCACGGCTCCGGGGGTCACCAATGTAGCGTACTGTATGTGGCCAGTTGTCAATTCTCTTTGTATGGGCACACAAACGTACATACATGTAGATATCTTCACTCAGGAATGAGGTTGGATAGAAACTCAAGATGCGCTTTCTGTGTATATATTGTTGTACAGCGCAGTGCTTAGGAGTGACTAGGTGAGGAGCTGAGAGAGATGTTGCTGGTCCAGTAGCTGAGTGTAGAATGTCCTCCCTGGGCAGGCATGGCCGTATTTATACAATTTACCAGGATCAGGATCTGGGGTGCGCGTAGCGAGAGGACCAATCACAGAGGCTCAAGCGTAAGGTGTGAAACGCTCTGATCCTGAACTGGAGGTTGATGGTCGAGACTAGGTCGGCGATCGTACCCCTACGTCCTCTGCATAGACCTAGTCTCTCGGCGTAGCTGGCTGCACGCTGATTGGCTGGTCGGAGTGCGGCCGGAGCTCAGTTGGAAGTTGTAGGGGAGAGTAGCCACTACAGTACCTTTCCCTAACCTACTTCATTGAAGTCCCTCTATTCATTTTTGTTCATTTGCCATTCATATTTCAATAGAATTTGCTTTAAAACATTAACCACTTAAGTAAATAAATATGAACCATCACAAAAATTGTGACCAAGTCCCAGGTTGCTGATCTGACTTTCTGCCTAATTTACACACAATTGCATGGTCTCAATTGTTTCTCTTACTATTGACAACACAACATACATACAGTAGAGGTACATTGTTTCTCAATATTGATTTTTTTTTCATTTTTGCATTTCTTTATGGTTCTTTATTACTATTACTGTATTATTATTATTAGCATTATCATTATTAATATTATTACATTATCCCCCCCCAGACCCTGATGTAGGTCAGTGACCTGTGCTCGGGTGGGCACCTGGATTTGGGTCCCTAACCCTGTCGTAAGTCGGGGAGCACCTGTATGTATATATATATATATATATATATATATATATATATATATATATATTTTATATATATATATATATATATATATATATATATATACACAGTGAAACCTCGCTTTACGTGGTCAATTGAACCCACGGAGGCCCGCGTAAAACGAGAAACGCGTAAAGTGAATAACATAACATAAGGGATTAATTGAAATAGAGACTGGGCCAACCCCCAAACTCCACTTTTTTCCAACACAATACGTACGTTTTAGTAAAAATAACATCTTAACTTTATGATGGTATGCACACACACATATTATAGAAGAGAACAATCAATAAGAGAATAATGTACTGTAGGTTAGGTAAGAAAAAATCAAGGTTAGGTTTAACACTTACGTTAGTAGAAGAGATGGGTCGGCGTACGGGAATGGAGGCTGGTTCCGAGGCAGAGGGCAGGCTACTGGCCCTCAGGTGAGTCATCATCACTGTCATCCACACTTATCAGTGCCTCCCTGACAAATCCCTCAATCAGTGCCTCCCTGACAAATCCCTCAAAGTCACCATCACTGTCTCTGTCACTATCACTGGCTTGGGCTGGCTGTGGTTGGTTGCGGGCGAAGAACTCGGTAAAGCTTTGTTGACGGCTAGTGTTGATGTTGTGATACACCTTGATGTAGGGGTCCATAATCTGCAACAGCTGGGTAGTGAAGACTTCATACCGGTTATCGTCAGGGTCGTCGGAAAGGAGGAGCTTCAGTTTCTCTACGCACTTGATGGCACCCCTTACATTACCATGAGATAACTTGCGTTCTACTTGGGATGACGCACCACCTGCCTCCTCACTGACGTCATCATCATCTAACATCTCGTCGGCAGTCACATGAGGATCCCTTATCACCTCCATAATGTTGTCGTTGGTGGTCTCGGAGAAGCCTTTAGCTGTAACACTCTGTGCAGCTTCTCTGGCAAGGTCCACTGCTACTGCAACAGTCTGAACCTCACCAGTCACAGATTGACTCTGCCTCCCACCTGGAATACCTTGCAACACATGTCTCCATACGTGACGAACCGTTGCTACAGACAGCTGATCCTATGCCTCCACCAAAAAGTCCACAGCTTTCATGACGTTGAATTTTCTCCAAAAGTGTATAACAAGTACTTCTTGCTCTGCCAACTGTTGTTCCTCGTCCTCTTCGCTCTTGCTATCGGTGTCACCCAGGTTATGCAGCTCATCCTTGGTATTGGTATAGTCGTTCAGGAGCTTAAACTTCTTTGCAGAGAATGCAGCTTTCACATTGCAGATTAATTCTTGTTCCATGGGCTGGATTAATGACGAAATGTTGGGAGGAAGGGAGACCACTTTTAGGAGTGTCCCGGTGCGTTGTCAAGCAGCAACAAAATCTTGAATGGAACATTCTATTGCTCACAGAATTTCTTCAGGTTAGGAACGAAACAGTCATCAAGCCAGGAGAGGGACAGAGTAGAGAACATCCACGCCTTACGTGCGGTCAGCCAGTGGACATTTAGCTTGGTCATGTCCATGTTTTTGTGGCGTGCGGCTTGCGTGCTGTGTGGATCACCGATAACTTGAGCTTATAGGTACCCGAGGCATTGGTGGTAAACAGGACGGTGATGTGCCCCTTCTGCAACTTCCGGCCCCGACACTTGCTGGCAGTCTCGACAACAAAGGTCTTGGACGGTAGCTTTTTCCAAAAAAGACCAGATTCGTCCATGTTAAACACCTGGTCGTCGGTGTACTGTCCTTCCTCCATAATCTCACGTAAAAATGGAGGAAAATTCCTAGCCGCAACACGGTCAGCACTAGCTTCTTCACCACCAATGTTAATGTTGGTGATCTTGTTCCTCTTCTTAAACCTCTGCAACCACCCAGAGGAAGCATTGAAGGGTCAGGTCTCTGCAGTTCCCATGTTACGTGACACTGCTGCATACAGTTCATGTGCGTACTCCTAATCTGAGCGCGTGTCCACCGCCATGTTCCGTCTTGCCTGACGAATCAAGTAGCTCACAAGTAATTCCTCCATCTTGAGAAGCACCTGGTTCCGGCAATACTTGATCATAGAAGCACCTGTAGACTTTGTGATGTTCATGAGCTCTTTTATCTTGGCTGCGTCCTTCTTGATCGTCCGGATCGCAGATTCGTTAACACCATGCTGGCGCGCGAGATCAACCTGTCTTGTTCCTTTCTCCAACTCTTGGATGATCTTGTATTTAATTTCGTAGCGTAGGGCACGTCGTATCTTCTTTGGCTTAGGGCGGCTGGGTCCAGGTAATGCAAGGTTTCTTTGTGGTGGTGGTGGTCCGGTGGCAGCCATTCTTATGGAACAATAGATACCGATATACACGGTGTAGCCGGGAGGGGTGTAACTGACGCGGGTAGGTCAATGGGCTTCAACGCTCCCGCGGCGGGGCACGTCATATTACATTAAACCAGTCACAGCTAGCTGGGGAGGGAGGTAAGGATGCTTGGCCCAATCACAGTCCGATACGTCATATGACGTCACCGATAACGCAACAAAGACATACACTGCACAACCTACTCGTGCCGCTTACCCAACATTTCGGGATGGCGGAAGGTTTGAATCCAAAAATGGCTCGGCGCGAGATGACTGCCAGCCGCTCTCTTCCTAAAAGAGTACACGCACCGCGTAAAGTGAGCATTCCGGGTCTGGCAGGGTACCACATAAACGTGGAAACGAGTAATTCACATCTTCAAGAGTGAGTACAGACTAAGGAGAAGTACAAAACAAGGCATATATATACAGAGGAGGGTGCTTTTTGAAGATTAGTAGGGTCATTACCTAATACCTGAATATTGTGGACTTGATCTCACCCTCCTCTGTATATATACCTTGTTTTGTACTTTTCCTTAGTCTGTACTCACCCCTGAAGATGTGCATTACACAAAAGCGCTTGGGAACTAAGTGTTTTCTTCTCTCCTTGTGGTTATCTGCACACACACACACACACATATATATATACAGTTGGTTCTCATATTACGCGGTTAATGTAACCCGGAGGGTTCCGCGGAAAGTGAGGAACGCGTAAAGTGAACAACTTAACATATGGGATTAATTGAAATGGAGTCCAGGCCGATCCCCAAACTCCACTTTTTGACGACACACAACTATGTTGTAGTAAAAATTTTATCTTAACTTTATGATGGTATGAAAAACCAAGTAATATAGAAGAGGTTAGGTTAGGAAAGATAAAGGTTAACATAGGAAAAATGAAGGTTACCTTAGAGAAACTAAAAGTTAGGTGGAACACTTACGGTAGTAGAAGAGATGGGTCGGCATACGGGGATGGAGGCTGGTTCCGAGGCAGAGGGCAGATTACTGGCCCTCAGGTGAATCGCCATTACTAGGTGAATCATCATCACTGTCACTTACAGTTGTCAGGGCTTCCCTGACAAATCCCTCAAAGTCAACTTCACTGTCACTATCACTGGCTTTGGCTGGCTGTGGTGGGTTGCGGGTGAAGAAATCTGTTATGCTTTGCTGACGGCTGGCGTTGATGTTGTCGTGATACACCTTGATGTACGGCTCCATAGCCTGCACCAGCCGGTTATGGAAGACTTCATAGCGGTCATCGTCATTGTCGCGGGAAAGGAAGGACTTCATCTTCTCTGCACACTCCATGGCACCCTTAATATCACTATGACTTAAATTGTGTTCTTCGGAGACTGCCGCACCTTCTTCCTCCTCTTCACTGGCGTGTTCTTCTTCCAACATCTCGTCGGCAGTCACTTCAGGATTTCTGATCACCTCCAAGATGTCGTTGTTGGTGGTCTCGGAGAAGCCTGGAACTGTAACAGTCTGCGCAGCTTCTCTGGCAAGGTCCACTGCTACTGCAACAGTCTGAACCTCACCAGTCACAGATTGACTCCTCCTCTCACCTGGTATTCCATGCAACACATGTCTCCATGCGTGACGAATTGTAGCAATAGACAGCTGATCCCATGACTCCACCAAGATGTCCACAGCTTTCTTGATGTTAAATACTCTCCAGAATTGTTTGAAGAGTATTTTTTGCTGTTCTAACCGTTGTTCCTCATCTTCGTCGCTCTTGCTATCGGTGGTGGTGTCACTCAGGTCACGCAACTCTTCCCTGGTGTTGGTGTAGTCGTTCAGGAGCTGGAATTTTTTTGTTGAGAATGCAGCTTTCACATTGCAAATCAACTCCTGGTCCATGGGCTGGATTAAAGACGTAGTGTTGGGAGGAAGGAAGACCACTTTTACGTTGGGGTGACGATCTAACAGTAGGGGCGAGTGTCCTGGTGCGTTGTCCAGCAGCAACAAAATATTAAATGGGACATTCTGTTGCTAACAGAATTTCTTTACATCGGGAACAAAACTGTCATCAAACCAGGAGAGGGACAGTGTAGAGAACATCCATGCCTTACGTGCGGTCAGCCAGTGGACATTTAGCTTGGTCATGTCCATGCTCTTGTAGGCGTGCGGCTTGTGGGCTGTGTGGATCACCGATAACTTGAGCTTACAGGTACCGGAGGCATTGGTGGTAAACAGGACGGTGATGCGTTCCTTCTGCATTTTCCGGCCCCGAATCCTGCTGGCATTCTTCACAATGTAGGACTTGGAAGGTAGTTTTCTCCAGAAAAGACCAGATTCGACCATGTTAAACACCTGGTCGTCACTGTACTGTCCTTCCTCCATAATCTCACGTAAAAACGGAGGAAATTCCCGAGCCGCAGCACGATCAGCACTCGCTTCTTCACCACCAATGTTTATATTGGTGATCTTGTTCCGGATCTTAAACCTCTGTAACCACCCAGAGGAAGCATTAAAGGGTTTGGGCTCTGTAATTCCCATCTTTCGTGCCACTGCCATGTACAGTTCACGTGCGTAGTCCTTCACAGAGCGCGTGTCGACCGCCATGTTCCGTCGCGCCTGACGCACCAAGTACCTCACAAGTAATTTTTCTGTCTTGAGAAGCACCTGGTTCTGAAAATACTTGATCATAGAAGCACCTGTAGACTTTGTGATCTTCATGTGCTCCTTTATCTTGGCTGAATCCTTCTTTATAGTCCGGTTCATAGATTCGTTCACGCCATGCTGGCGCGCCAAATCAACCTGCCTTGTTCCTTTCTCCAACTCTTGGATGATGGTATACTTCACCTCGTAGCTTAAGGAACGTCGTGTCTTCTTTGGTTTAGTGCCGCAGGGTCCAGGTAAGGAAAGGTTTTTCTCTGGGGTTGGTGGTCCGGCGGAAGCCATTTTACGGAACAATGGATGCGCGTTTACTCGGAGTGGCCTTGAGGGATGAAACTGCCGTGGCTAGGTCAAGTGTCGTCTCTCCTCCCTCCCTCCCTCCCTCCCCCGGGTGGACACGTCATAATACTTTAAGCCAATTACAGCTAGCAGCAGAGGGGGGTAGGGATGCATGGCCAATCACAGGTCTGATACGTCATATGACGTCAGTGATAACGCAACAAAGACACACACTGCGCAACCTTACCGCGCCGCTTGCCCAAGCGGAGGGAGGAGGAGGGAGAGGCAGGCAGGCGGGCGGGTGGCGCGTGGGGAAAATCTAAAAATAACGTCGAGCCGGACACTCTCCGCGTAATGGCGTTCACGACCGTGGAATGTAAGAATGTTAGGTTCTGGCAAGGCACCGCGTTAACAGTGAAACGCGGATTGCGGGACCGCGTAATATGAGGATTGACTGTGTATATATATATATATATATATATATATATATATATATATATATATATATATATATATATATATATATATATATATATATATATATATATATATATACGCCCGTTAACGTCCTAGATACGTTCTTGGAAACGTGACGAATTCGACGTTGTCCGATCATCACATAAACTTTTTATTTATACTTACGTGTATGTGGAATACTATATATGTACATATACACTTTTACTCTTAAATCACTACTGTAATGTGATACAGGTGATTAATTTTTATCTCTTGTGCAAAATTCGTGACCTGGGTGAATATAATTAACATAGCTGGGATTCTTGTAACATACTGATTAATTTTAACATAAACATGCTATAATTTGAACTAGACAAAACAATTTTAGTACCATAATCAAATTAGTACATGCGCACTCCAGCTATGTAAATCTACCCAAAAGTACAGTTGAAAATTTTTTTTATAAAATGTGCCATACTGTACACTAATGTACAACAATTTTTATCTCGAGCAAAATATATGACGCTTATATTCAAATTATTGGCTGTCTTGCAAGGATTCCAGCAATGCAAATTATAATCTCTTAACTTTAGTCTGAGATATTATATAAGATAAAAACTGTAAGCCTAAAAGCCTGGCAGGGGGGGGGGGGGGGCGACAGGCGGCTCCGCCACCCTCCTTGGGGTTTGGGGGGGTGGTGGGGTTGAGGTGATAAGTTTCAGGCGAAGGTCTCTGGGTTTATTTAACAGTCCTACTAAGCTTCTCTCATTTTAAAATGCCAGTGATATGACCTAGAAATATATAATTAACATAGCTAGGATTCTTGTAAGATACTGATTTATTTGAATATAAACATGTTGTAATTCGCACAAGACATAACAATTTTAGTACCGTAATCAAATTAGTACATGTGCAGTCCAGCTTTGCACTAATTTATTTTACGTTTATTTTAGTATGGTGTGTGAATGTAAATGGGTGAAAATAAATGAAGAAATTTGTGTAAATCTACCCTAAAATGCAGTTGAAAAACCTTTTATAAAATGTACATTGTACACTAATGTACTACATTTTTTATATTTTGAGCAAAATATATGATGCTTATATTCAAATTATTCTCTGTCTTGCAAGGATTTCAGCAATGCAAATTATATTAGCGTAACTTTAATCTGAGATATTATATAAAATAAACATAAAGAAATTACCAATCTTTTATCTCTGCCAATAAATTTGTTTAAACTATCTTGAACACAGGGTGGTGGGAAGAGGGGGGGGGGGGGGATAGGGGGCGGGAGGTGAGGTTGTGGGGTTTTTGGATGTTTGGGTTCACACTCAGGATGGTTGGAGAAAGGAAACTCACAATGTGCTCTCTGTATACATGTTGTATTGGATGTACAATACAGCTTGGTGCTGGGAAGGCAGCATGGTTACAAGCGTGATGTAGAGAGAGCTGGTTGGTGAGGGTGCTCAGAGGAGGACAGCTTGTGGGTCGCCATGCTCGCCGGCGGGCGCGAGGACCGCCAGGCAGGTGGAGGAGGAGGAGTGTTGCTGGCTGGTTGGTGTAGGTAGAAAGAGACAGGTCACCACGAGGTCAGGTCTTAAATAGCGGGGGTAGGCGTGGCTTAATAGTTGACCCCCGCTCCGTGGGCGGCACTGGTTAACCTAGACCACGAGGCATACACTGGAATTCGCGGGGTTGGCTACTCAGCGACAAACAACGTTTGTAGGGGAGAAATCCACTACAAGGTGACAGAATGTCTGGCGTTTGTTTGTTTATTTATTTGAGATGAGATTTGACAGCTGGCGCTGAAGGCCTGCCTGCGTGTTTATTTATCATTACTTAAGAGTGACTAAGCTCTTCTCATAATTTTTCACCCAAACGACCTGGGTGAATATAACTTACATTGGAGGGATTCTTGTAAGATAGTAATTTATTTGAATGTTTTTTTTTTCAATTTAAATTTTAATTGTTTATTCCTTGATAGAGGAAGCGGGATCCTAGTGCTGTCACTTGGTACCCTTGTACCATAACACCAGAAGCAACTGGCCAGTGTCACAAGTATATACAGTTATCCCTAGGTTATCGCACCTAATTGGGACCCCGCCGATAACGAAAGTACAGAGCCTATGGGATTTATTCTAACTGGTTCCAGGCACCCAAGACCCAACCCCAAGTTTCCCATTTTACGACCATTTATACCCACTAAATATATATATATATAATGTTATGGTAAATATCATAAACACACATAGGCATGGCTAGGTTTATTACAAAGTGATGAAAAGGGTACGCTTAATACTGTAGTCCACAAAACATGTAGCTATGCTATTTTTATTAGGTCCGTCGTTATGCGAGTCCGTTTTCTTTAAAATCAGGACGCCTGAGTCCTCCGTTTTCTCTCTTAATCTTAGAGTGCACCAGAAACTTCACTATTTTTAGTAACGCCACAGATTTTGAAATTGCAACTTGCAATTGTTGAGGCAACTAGATATGTCTGATTACGGCAAATGTGTTATTGTCAATTTGTAGGTGAAAGATTTTTTCCCTAATAGATGTAGGTTAACATTTCACCTGTAGGCAAATGCTTAGAAAAGCCCAAGTAAGGAAGCATATTCCTTTAACACATAATATCTGACCAGTATGGGGAGGATCATCGTGTCTCCGTCAGGGGGTCGTGGAGTGATGGTCCAGCAGGCGTCACGTGTTTTTTTTTTGGGGGGGGGGGGGGGGGTTGGGGACCACGGACGTATATGCGCTCGGACGTTAACCGGCGCATGTATATATATATATATATATATATATATATATATATATATATATATATATATATATATATATATACACACACACACACAGTAGTACCCTGATTTACGAGGTCAAGTGAACCCACAGGGTACCTCGGAAAGTGAAAACTGCGTAAAGTGAACAACAGAACATATGGGATTAATTCCAATAGAGACTGGCCTGACCCCCAAACTCCACTTTTTCCAACATAATACCTATGTTGTAGTAAAAATAACATCTTAATTTTATGATGGTATGAATACACAATTAATATTTAAGAGAAATACAGTCCCAGGTTAATGTCCATTCAAATAATGGACTCAACTCCTGCCCCCTCCCCCCCCCTCCCCAAGCTCACTGGCTTGTGGGGTTCAGGATGTTTGGTTCACACTCAGGATGGGATGGAGAAAGGAAACTCACAATGTGCTCTCTATATACATGTTGTATTGGATGTATACTGCAGCTTGGTGCTGGGAAGGCAGCATGGTTACAAGCGTGATGTAGAGAGAGCTGGTTGGTGAGAATGCTCAGAGGAGGACCACCCTATGGGTCGCCATGCTCGCCGGCGGGAGCGAGGACCGCCAGGCAGGCGGAGGAGGAGCGAGGGCCGCCAGGCAGCGGCGAAGGAGGAGGTGTTGCTGGCTGCGGCTGTAGGTAGAAAGAGACAGGTCACCACGAGGTCAGGTCATAAATAGCGGGACTAGGCGCGGCTTAGTAGTTGACCCCCGCTCCTTGATGTATGGCGGCGCTGGTTGACCTAGACCACGAGGCATACACTGGGGAATTGGTGGGGTCGGCTACTCAGCGACAAACAGCGTTTGTAGGGGAGAAATCCACTACAGGCTCCTCCGTCTCTGCGAAATGTTTGGGTGAATACACTAGATTTTAAGGTATAGTAATATATAATACCTCGGACTAAAGTTAGGATAATATAATTGACATTTCTGGATTCCTTGCAGGTCAGGGAATATTTTGAATGTAAACTTCGTAAAATATTTGCTTTGTGTAAACCAAATTATTACATTAGATCTAAAATTTGTATGTCTAATGCAAAATCCATGATGTTTATATTCAAAATGATCATCATATTGTAAGAATTCCAGCAATGTAAATTATATTCTGGCCAAATGATCATCATATTGTAAGAATTCCAGCAATGTAAATTATATTCTAGCCAGGTAATTTGTACGAAATTTATGAGCTAAAATAAATATCTTCACGAAATAAAAACAGATATATGTCACCCAGACACTATCTGTCAATCAAAATACCCCACCTCCGGCTCCCCCCCCCCCCCTTCCCACAATCACTGGGTCCCTCCCTTCCTCCCTCCTTACCCCCACCCCCACCTTCCCTCCCTACCAGAGAAATGTTTGTGAGAAAACAGTATATTTACACTTTTGGTAATATATAATACCTCAGCCTAAAGTTAGGATAATATAATTGATATTTCTGGATTCCTTGCAGGTCAAGGAATATTTTGAATGTAAACTTCATATATTTTGCACAAAAGATAAAATATTTGCTTTGTGTAAACCAAATTATTACATTAGATCTAAAATTTGTATGTCAAATGATGTATGTCTAATGATCCATGATGTTTATATTCAAAATGATCATCATATTGTAAGAATTCCAAAAATGTAAATTATATTCTGGCCGGGTAATTTGTATGAATTTTATGAGCTAAATAAAAATATTATACTTCACCTGCGTATATGAGTAGATGCACCGCGTAAAATGAAATTCCGGTTCTGGCTAGGTACCGCGTAAATGTAGAATTGCGTAAGCGTAAATGTAGAATCGCGTAAAGCGAAACCGCAAATCGGGGTATTGCTGCACAGTATTGTAGTGGATCCTTTCCCCTTCAACTCCCAACTGAGCTCCGGCCGCGCGCCTACCAGCCAATCAGCGTACAGCCAGCCACGCCGAGAGACTAGGTCTATGCAGTGGACATAGGGGTACGATAGCCGACCTAGTCTCGACCTTCAACTTCTTGCTCAGGATCAGAGCGTTTCACACCTTACGCTTCCGCTCCCGTGATTGGCCCTCGCGCTACGAGCTCCTCATATCCTGAGATTCCTAAATCACATAAATTCGGCCCCGGCTGACTGGGGAACTCATTCTACACTCGGCAACCGGACCAGCAACATCTCTCAACAGCTCCTCACCACCCAGCTTCCTCAGAAACCTCCTCGCCCTACAGGACCTCTGAGCAAGCTACTCCTCACCTAGTCACTCCTAAGCACTGCACTGTACAACAATATATATACAGAAAGCGCATTGTGAGTTTCTATTCTACCTCATTCCTGAGTGTGAGATATCTACATGTAAGTACGTTTGTGTGCCCATACAAAGAGAAAATAGACAACTAAAGAGAATTGACAACTGGCCACTTACAATACGCTACAGTATTCCCCCGTGGTTTTTTTTACGCGTTTACGCGGTACCCTGCCAGACCCGGAATGCTCACTTTACGCAGTGCATCTACTCATATACACGGGAAGCGGCGCGGGCAGGGTGCGCACAAGGTCGCCCAGTCATCAAAACATTACCGAGTTCTTCACCCCCCACCCACCACAGCCGGCCCAAGTCAGTGATAGTAAGGATATGGACTTATATGGACTTTAAGGGGTTTGACAAAGAGGCCCTGCAAGCCTCTGTGGCGGATAGTGATACAATTGATACAAGTGATACAGGTGAGGACCAATAATCTGCCCTTTGCCTAGGAACCAATCCCCCATCCCCGTGTGCCCAGCCAACTTTTCTACTAATGTAAGTGTTAAAAAACCTAATATTATTGATATTTCTCTTAATTTTTAATTGTGTGTGCATACCATCATAAAATTAAGACGTTATTTTTACTTCAACATAGGTATTGTGTCTGAAAAAGTGGAGTTTGGGGGTCGGCCCAGTCTCTATTTCAATTAATCCCATATGTTCTGTTGTTCACTTTCCACGTTTCCTGCTTTACGCGGGCCTCCATGGGTTCATTGAACGTGTAAAGCGAGGTTTCACTGTATGCATATATATATATATATATATATAATATATATATATATATATATATATATATATATATATATATATATATATATATATATAAAATGAGCTGCACATCATCAAAATGACCACTATAGGTTATTAATGTTCATTTATGAATTTCACAATGTCACTTTGACAGACTTGATGCATTTGTGAGTCAGTTTCTGCAGACTTCTACAAGAGAAATCAGATCAACTATTGTACATTACTGTATATAAATATGTAACCATGCCTATGAGACAGCAATATTTTTAGTTAACCCAGAAACCAACCCCCACAAGCTTCTGAATATCACAAGTTATAAATTTTATGATCAAAATTAAGCAATGCACTCCGTCTTTTATGCAAGAATATATTGTATTTCAAGGAAAAAATTCATCTCGAGTAACTGAATTCCTAGAATGTTAGTGCGTATTTATATAACTTATAATGAAGAATTTTACCTGGGTATTAGTGCAGTTGAATGAAGTGTAAAAGGATTTCATTCAAAATCTGTTTTTGCTTTTAATAAAAGAATGTGAATTATGTGATGCGATGTTCTTATACATTTAAAGTCTTTGTAAACAGGTCAGTTCTTCATTTCATGGACAACAGGTTATTCATCAAGTGATTTATTAGATTCCGGCAGAGATCCAACTGATAGAGTTTCATGGTCCAGAGGGCTGTGAGCATTCTGAGGTAGGGACTGTCCTACACAAATGAGTGAAAAGCAGTTGGGTATTTCAGTGGTTATCATTGGTGCTTCAAAAAACATACGAGTTGAATAGTAATCTGGACTGATTCCAACTGGGTCATATAACGTGAAATTCCCAGTCATAAACTTGGATCTTTGAAGTTCAATCCTCACATTTCCCTACCTCCTAGCTGTCAACACAAGTTGCCTATATTGTACTCTGTTAGTGCCTCACAGAACATTTAGGGCTAATTGTTCTTATCACAAATATTTCATAGTATGTAGTGTAATGTATACTTTACTTTCACCATGCATCTTTGGTTTTCATCCTATTCTATTCTATTCTATTCATAAGGTAAGTGGAGTTTGATGGCAGTTCATATTGATTTGCAATGCAAGTGTTTGTGATAACTCTGTTGGATTCTTGAGGGTGTGCCAGTTCAGGAGTAGCTTATTCCAAGTAACATTCTGCTGTTAAAGCAGCATCCTGTATCATATAAATTTTTCAATATTACTGTAAGTTAATTTGGTGATGGGCTCTGCCACTTTTGCAGTGAATGAAGCAAATTATTTGGTTTGGTCAGGTTGGCCGAATCCAGGATGTGTTTAGTATACATAATCTCTGTTGCATATAAAACTCAAGAAATTTTTTTGGTTGGAAAGTATTATGTGCTTCTCATGTTTTGGGAAACAAGACTCGGGGGAGGGGGGGGGGAGCTGCAAGAAGGACTGCACCACTAGCATCAGTAGGATTCATCAAAGAAGCACATGAGCAATTTCTTCCTACATGGTTTTCAGATCCAAGTTCCTGCTAAGTCTGAGCTGCTTCTCAACTGAACTTTGTTGCGGCATTGATTCACTTTCCTATGTACCTGGGAGGAATTCCATAAAATAATATAGGTTATTACTGTATTAAATTATGAACCTTTTAATGCAATTTTCTTTTTACCTTGCTCTCACTTGCACAGCTTTCATACTTTTGATACATGACTATACAATACAAATTATTTGCTTGTGTGTTATCTTTTCAGGTGGGATTTGAATGTTTTGGCTCTTATTGTTTGGGGTTTCTTACCTTCCTCTTGTTCTTTATATTCATTTTGCATTGTTAAGAAACAAATTCCATGTGTGTTCATTTGTCATCTCTTAATAAGGTCTCTCTTTTTCTCTGTCAACTTTCATATATTTTCCGGGTTACCTACCGTATTTTACGGCTTATAAGACACATGGCCATATTAGCAGGGAGTATCTAGGAAAAAACTTTTGTGTACGATATTTTCCTCCTGTAGCCATAGTTTTCTTAAAATAATATATACAGTACCAGTATATGCGAGGAATAAATAAAAATAATACCAATAAATAAGGTACAACAATAAATATTGTAGCACCCACTCTCGTTTTACGGGGGTTACGTTCTTGAAAACCACCGTTTAATTAAAAAATGCATAAATTAAACATAATTTTCCCAAAAGAATACATGTAAATGGTACCAGTTAGGTGATCCATCATATACTGTACCGCACAGGGTACGAACAGCGCTCTCACCTCATCCTTAAGCCCCTGGTGACGTTCCAGAACTTCCGACCAGCGAGCCCTGGGTGACGTTCCAGAACGTCTGCCTATTCCCGCAACTTTTTTCCCTAACTAGGGGCTTAAGGGTTAAACCAAACAGGCAACTAACCTCCAACACACGCTCTCTTCTCTGAAGGTGGGTGATCACATTTAATTTCACATCCATTGCAATTGTTTTTCGTGCCTTTTTAGCTTTAGTCACCCCAGAGAAGGCAGAGATACGTTTTCCAGACATGCTCAATGGGGAAAACAGCGTTTAACACTAGAAAGGTACGTGATAAACACAATGCAAATGAGAGCACAGAGAAAAAGAAGGGCTGGTGTGAACTGAGAAAGCAATACGCGGGAAGCTTGCTGGACGTCGTCACAGTTGTTGTACAGAATACTTCATTAACATCATTATCTTCATCATTATTAGTAGTAATAATCTTTATTATTACATTATTATAATAATTATTATTATTAATAATAATATTAAAATTGTTGATGTTGATATGAGTGCGACTTCATAGTAATAACTTACCAGCACCTCACCAGGCATCACACGCGACTCCACTGCCAGTCGAATACGCGCGGCAAATTTAAACTGTCTTGAGCACATTATTTAAAAAAAATAGGTGCATGTAAATTAGCTTTATTATTAATTGAACAATCTCGTTATTCCAAAAATGCTTAAATCAATCGCACGTAAAACGTGAGTTACCTGTATTGCCAACCGGTAAATAAAAGCCAAATGAAAATTTAACATAGTCGCCATTTGTATATAGTCCCTCACTCAACATAGTAATGCAGACGCCATCTCTGCCTATTCCCTAGCAATGCTCTCCCCACGTTCCGCCTCCACCCGCTGAGCTTCGCAGTTAACACGTGGCATCAAAGGTAATATCCTTAAATGGATTAGGGCGTGGTTACAGGACAGGAAACAGCGAGTGAGCATTAACGGCACTAAATCCCATTGGAGCAACGTCACTAGTGGAGTTCCCCAAAGCTCAGTACTTGGACCATTATCATTTATTATATAAACATAAACGACATAGATATCGGCATAGACAGTAACATAAGTAAATTTGCTGATGACACCAAAATAGGACGTGTTATTAAATCTGACGAGGACCCCACAAAACTACAGGAAGATCTAAACAAATTTTTCGAATGGTCTGAAAAATGGCAGATGAAATTCAATGTGGATAAATGTAAAGTATTCAGTATAGGAGATGTAAACAGGGAAACCAGTTACCAGATGAACAACGATGCCATTGAGAAATCCTACTGCGAGAGAGATTTAGGAGTAATGATAAGTAGGAACCTTAAGCCAAGTAAACAATGTGCATTTGCTCGAAACAAGGCTAATAAAGTACTTGGGTTCATACAAAGGAGTGTTAGTTACAAGACTAGCGATGTCATCCTAAAGCTATATCTTGCTCTTGTGAGACCTCACTTGGATTACGCAGTTCAATTCTGGTCACCTTATTACAGAATGGATATAGAATCCTTGGAAAGAATTCAGAGGAGAATGACAAGGCTAATCCCGGGCATTAGGAACCTTGAGTACAAAGACAAGTTAAAGCATCTTAATTTGCATTCCCTCAAGAGACGTAGAGTGAGAGGCGATATGATAGAGGTGTATAAATGGAAGTCAGGGCTGAACAAAGGGGACATTATAAATGTACTCAAACTATCCAACCAGGAGCGAACTCGTAACAATGGTTTTAAATTAGACAAATTTAGATTTAGGCGCGAAATAGGTAAACACTGGTTTGGTAACAGAGTAGTGGATGAATGGAACAAATTACCAAATATCATCATTAACTCGAATAAGCTGGATAGCTTCAAGCATAAGTTGAATGCTCATATGAGCAATAGGGGTTGGGTGTAAATGGGACTGCCCAGTATGGGCCAATAGGCCCACTGCAGTTTCCTCCATTCTTAAGTTCTTATGTGTGTAAAGAAATGCATATTTCCTTTACATGTTTCCCTTTAGGACAATTATTTCTCTTACCTTTTCACAATATGTATGTCAGATGGTGTATGCAAGTAACTGAGTAAAAATAAATGAAGAAAGTTACGTATATCTACCTGAAAATACGAGATGAAAACAACCATAACACAAGTAGCCTGGTGGATATAGTGACGAGTCTTACTTGGTTACAATGCTGCCAGCAAAGTCAACAGATGCAGATGTGAAAAGAAAGTTATCTGTAAATCTTCATTTGTATCAGGTATTTGTAGATTTAAAAATAAATGTTGCAGGTATGGCATTAATAGATTGTAATGCTTGTAAAGAGTTCAGAAATGGTTACTGCTTAACTACCTCTGAAGAGTTGGGTGTCTGCCATACAGTGGCGTAGCTAGAGTGTGTGCCGCCCGGGGCGGCCCTTGAGTTTGCCGCCCCCCCCGGTACCCCCACAAAAAATACATATTGCACAGTGACTCACTCTTATATATATATATATATATATATATATATATATATATTATATATATATATATATATATATATATATATATATATATGCAAGTAAATCACTGTAGGTGCGCGTGATCTAGGTATATGCTGATAACCACCAGGAAAGAAGAAAACACGAAGTTCCCAAGCGCTTTCGTGTAATTCACATCTTCAGGGGTGAGTACAGACTAGGGGTTGTACTCACCCCTGAAGATGTGAATTACACGAAAGCGCTTGGGAACTTCGTGTTTTCTTCTTTCCTGGTGGTTATCAGCATATATATATATATATATTAAATAGTCTGTGTACCATTATAATATTACTGTACTTTCACATACTCAAATATAGTATGCTTTAAATACACCCCAAACATACTTAAACTTTATAAGTAACAGTTAAACAAAAAGCAAAAACGTCATATAGGATAGGGAAAAAAGTAAAAAAGTGTAAAAAATTAGGACCATATTTATTTCTGAAATGAAAACTACAACTTTCTACTAAGTAACTTTTCTTGTTTTTTTGTTGGCAAATTCTTCAATGACATTGTCAAAAACTATTTCATCTGTCAATTGTCGCTCTATTGACAGTATGGCAAGATTTCTCAACCGCAAGGTGCTCATAGTAGATCTTAAGTAATTCTTGATTAGTTTTAGTTTCGAAAAACTCCTCTCACAGGTAGCAACACTAACAGCAATTGTGAGGAAAATCCTCAGCATTATTAATATATTTGGAACCGAGTTCCCAAGGTTATACTTTTGAATAAACTGCAAAAGTTCAAGGGGGCCTTCTTTCCACGTCTGTATTCTGTCTTTAATAGTTATAGCAGCAACAGCAACAAAATGCTGAAGTCTTTTTTCTCAACGAGGAACTCCTCTTTATCAATGTCGTCGTGATCGTGATCTATTTGACACTCATATTTATCATCCAAAAGATTCAATGGGGTAAGGAAGGCATATTTCTCAGCAAGTTCATGAAGCTGTTGAAATCTCAAAGTTATTTCTTGGATCACTCTGTCCAGCGAAGAAAACATTTCTCTCCTCAATTCAATGTCGTATGGCAATTCAGCATCTCGTGATCCTTCACCAAACATTTGTTTCTTCTTTTTGGGTCGACGCTGACGCTCCATGACTATCCCCAGATCATTGCAAATTTCTTTGGCATAGTTAACTCCATTACTCACTAGCTTGTCCCTGTTTTCAACTAGAAATGTTTCTAATGCCCTAACCAGTAATTAACCACAGAGAAGAACAGTATATTTTACCCTCAACTGTTTAATTATGTCCGTAACTTTTGAAAGCCCTTACTGTTGTCAGACAAAAGCCACCCCGATCAAAGTAGGGGGCTTTTGTCTGGGTGGCTTTCGTCTGGGGGACTTTTGTCTGGGTGGATTTTGTCGGGGGGGCTTTTGTCTGTACCCCAGTGAGGATAGTGTCTTAGTATAAAATCGCAATGCTGTGAAACAAAATCTTAATATTTAATCTCAGTACCGCAGCAAAAGTCACATCAATATTTTTTAACCAATACTTTAATATTTCTTACCTTATAGTATTATGTCTTCCAACAAAGTAAATTACTGGATCGAAAACACAAGAGAACTTAAAAGTCGTCTAGCCTCCCCTCGTCTTGTCACGCTGGAGACTTGTGCAGAACTGAAGTGAATTGCTTGTAACTGGTGGATTGGTCGGCTGTACATGAACTGATATGACCCGAGACTGCATGGTTTTGCAGCTACTGGAGACGTTAATCCTTCCCTTTGTATCGGCGGCAAGTTAATCCTCGTCGTGTCTGACCTAACACCTGACCCACACCACATGAGCTCACTGGCGTACTTGTTTGAAGTTGTTTCCTTAATCCTCAACAGGTTTCAGGTTGTGTGTGTGTGGCGGCGGGGGGGGGGGGCGCATAGCACGGGTGTAGCTCATGACGTGGCCGTGATGATGTGGGTCAGGTGTTAGGTCAGACACGACAAGGATTAACTTACCGCCGATACAAAGGAATGGATTAACGTCTCCAGTAGCTGCAGATATGGGTGATGAGCAGACCCAAAAGTGCCGCCCCCCAAAAGTGCCGCCCGGGGCGGACCGCCCCCCACCCGGCCCCCCCCCCCCCCTAGCTACGCTAGTGCTGCCATATGGACGTTAATCGTCTCAGGTTATCATCAGTAAAGTACAGGGTAGATATAAATTGAGCTTTTATATTTACAATTACAGTATTAATTTCTAATTAATTAAAAATAATACGTAATGTGTTTAAGTAAGCAATAACATATTATTAATTCTGGATTTGGGTTAGGTAAAATTTAGCCTACTGGAGACAACAGCTGGTTGATTCATTAGCTTACAGGAGACCAACTTCACATATTGGATGCAGGCTGAAATTTTTAGCCTTTTATCATACAAAAAAGTGCATCTTATATGCCATAAAATACGGTACTTATGGCTCAGGTGTTCTCTCATTTTGAAGCAGAGAAGGAGCATGGGCAGTAGGGTGTGTCATAGGAGGGAAGATCAGCTAAAACTAATGGCCCATCACTTTTTTGGTAGATTTTAGTGTATATAAACAGAAAATAATTTCAGTTTCAATATTTTGCAACCTTTTGCTAGGTAAATTTTAACGTGAAATTTATCGAAAATCTAACGTACAGCTGCATTAGTGCATTACAATTAAATAGTGAACATTGCTTTCTGACCTCATTCTTTAACAACCCAACTAACAATATTTTTTTCTGTTTCAGATTCTGATGCATTTATAAGTTGATAATATTTGCGATGGCTGCTTGTGTCAGGACGAGGAACCAAAAATCCAGCCATCTCAGTCACTATCTTGGGTCTGGGAGAGAGCGCCTGAAGTCGGAGTTGCCTACATTGAGAGATGCTTTGAGATACGGTGTTTTAATCAGGCAAATCAGTGAAAAGAACCAAAGAACTTACACAAACAAAGACATTGCCAGTGATATGACCAAAGCTGTCTTGGCACAGTACACTCTGGCTAACGCTCAGTTCAAGCCTCCAGTCATAACAAGTCAGAAGAAGATTAGTGAGAGACTGCTAGCCAGTTGGGAAAAGGCAAGAGATATCTCTCTTGGGAGAGGAAAACTTGCAGTTAAGGACAGCTTTGCCAAGCAACTGGACCAGTTATTTGACATAATTACTTGCAAGTGCCCAATTGTTCTCTGTCCTGAGTTTGGATGCGATCGTGACTGTAAATCCGAGGCCCACATCTCCTGTATTTGCAAGCGTGAACTGAAGATTCCTGTGATCGAACTGGCATTTGTCAAAGCACAGAGAGAGAAGACTGGCAGTATAGGGGCTCTCATGATTTCTAGCCAAGATATTCCGGAGTCCAAGAGACAGGAGGCTGCCACAGAGAGACAGAAGAGGAGAAGAGTTGCCGAGGAAAAGAGACTTGAGAAGGCCCAGGGTGAGGTAAAAAAGGCCGATGATTGGAGTCAAGCTGATTCAGAGTTTAATGACTTCCCCATGGCTGATCCGAGTGCTGACCAGGAGAATGGTGACTTTGTCCCTAACCCAGAAAATAATGATCCCAAACCTTCCAGGCATAAGATTCGAAATAGGAAAGATATCCCGAGCATAGCTCTGGCCAGCATGCGACACCACACTGGTCTCAGAGAAACTGCAGAGATAGCAACAGCTGCCTGGATTGACGGTGGTTTGATAACACCTGATGATGTTCACCTGGTGATAGATCATAACAAAGTAAGGAGAGCTCAGGAGAAACTTGTCAGTAACCTAGAAGAGGAGTTTGATAAGGGGATAAGAGAAAATGGAATCAATTGTTTGTTCTTTGATGGGAGAAGGGATGACACTAAAGTGTTCATGAAAGTTGGAGATTCTGACAAGTTGTTCCCTGCCATGGTGAAGGAGGAACACTACTCCTGCTGCAGTGAACCAGGAGGGAAGTATTTGTGGCATTTCACTCCAGAGAAAGATGACATCAGGAAACCAGCTGAGATAGTGGCAGATAACATTGTGAACTGGCTCAGAGAGAGGAACGTAGACCAGACCCTGCAGGCCATTGGAGGGGACAGCACCAACACGAACACAGGGTGGCAAGGGGGGGTCATACAGTGGATAGAGCGGAAGATTGGGAGGAAGCTGGTCTGGATTGTTTGTGACCTCCACACCAACGAGTTGCCACTCAGACATCTGATCCAGGAGCTGGATGGCAAGACTCTTTCAAACAACAGATGGTCTGGTCCTCTTGGCAAGATGCTGGACTCTGCCACTGAGTTAGAAATAAATCCGAGCTTTGAAAAAATCACAGTTGGCCCTCCACTCGTTGAGCTTGCACATACTGTCATTGACGACCTGAGTACTGACCAGTACTATGGTTACATGATTTGCAGTGCCATCAAAACTGGGGTCATGCCTGATAGACTTGCTTACCTGCAGATAGGTCCAGTCTCACATTCTAGGTGGCTCACAACGGCTCTCAGGTTCTGCAGAATTTGGGTCGCTCATCATAAACTGAAAGGGAACCAGCTTCACAACCTGAGACTTATTGTCCAATTCATCGTGAGTGTCTACTTGCCAAATTGGTTCAACACCAAGGTCAAGTCATCGTTCTCCGAAGGTCCGAGGCATGTTCTCTTCCAGCTTGAGCTCCTGAGGAGTCAGCCAAGGAAGGTTGTTCAGATTGTGGAGCAGACTGTGAGGAGATCTTCCTGGTATGCTCATCCCGAGGCAGTTCTGCAGACAATGCTCTGCAGTAAGGATGAGGAGGAGAGAAGAGTGGCAGTCAAAAAGATCTTGGATATGAGACTTATGAGAGGATCTGGGCATGACGAATCAGTTGGTGACGATTCCTTCAGGGTCAGGAAGACTCCTGAAGTCAATCTAGGTGCCAAGACCCTCACTGATCTCATAGATCTGGATAACATCCAGGCTGGCAGTGAGCCCCCTCTTACCTGCAGCCTCACCAATGTTCAAGTCAGAGCTTTCCTGGACAACCCCATGCATGTCCCTGCCTGGCCCTCGCACACCCAGAGTATAGAGCGTTGTGTACAGCAAGTGAGCGAGGCCAGCAGTCACGTGTACAGCCAGGAGAGGAGGGAAGGCTACATCCGAGCTCAGGTGGTCAGCAGGGAGGTGATGAGTAGAAACAGAAGCAAGAAAGACATGTTCTCTATGGTGTGCAGCAACACCGGGTCGTAGTAGTAAAACCGGTTTTTGTATTTGATGATTTTGTTTTCTAAAGGAATATTAAATTTAATAAATGTGTCAAGATCATTCGTTTCATTATTCTGGATCATTTCATCCTAATAAATTAACCTGATACATTTACTTTACTTTAAATAAGCTATTTAGTGGTGTTGGTAAAAGGGTGGGAATACTGAATTTTCATAAGATTTCAAGTTAAAATTTACCTAGCAAAAAATAAAAACTTTTCAAATCTGAAGATATCACATGATTCTGCACATAGAACTACATCATTAATACCATGGGCCGATTTTTCAAACTCAAAAAAAAAAAATCGCCTCCGTATGACACACCCTAATGGGCAGTCTGTGTCTGTAGCGATCTAAAGCTGGTTGGTGTTGATGAGATTTGATTTCTGTAAATTTGTGCTTGTCCTCTCCCTGAAAATAAGGCAGTCAATAAATTGTTAGGATTTGAATTATTTTTCAGTTTTGTCATCTTATTCACCTGTCAGAGTTGTTAAATGTCAGACTCCTTTGTCTTCACATTTACCTCTTTAGTCATCTGTTCTCCTCAGCTTCTCAGTCATTTCAGATTGAGGAATATATTCCTCTTCATGGAAATCAGTGTAAATATTCTCTACTTGATAACATTCTGGGGGTGTGTGTGGGTATTCAATTTACAGTATGGTATT
>CAUDMG010000528.1:0-13328 GCA_958450375.1 Homarus gammarus
AACCGATAAATTTTATTCACAATTCTGTTCATATATTCAAGATCGATAATTTGTCTATTTATAAACGCGCTAACGAATATATACTAACGCACATGACTACATATACGTACACAAATGCACATATGTATACATTAATATACTTATATACACGAATACACACGTACACTAACACACACCTCACCACAAACACTCACATACATACATACATACATACATACATATATGCAAAAACAGCTAAACTTACACAAATCTAACGGACACACGTACACACCTATACACCTACCTACGCTCACACACACGTACAGACCTGCCCTCAAAAATTGCCAGGCACTGATTTTATGGTGCGTGACGGAACGAGAGAGAAAGAGACACACACACACACACACACACGTATTTATATCACTTATGTTTTTTGTATATTATTTGTCAATCAAGTGATTCATTTTCCAATTGTGTAACTATATATTTTCAGCCTTTTGGTTGCCATGCTTATTCAACAAATCATCATCATCATCATCATCATCAATATTATTATTACACACACACACAAACACACACTACTACTACTACTACTACTACTACTTTGCTGTCACTCGGAATCGAGTGTGACAATCATCCAGCTATGAGACATTGAAAGGAGTTATTAAGGATGTCACCTTCGTTGGTGAGTTTTAAGGTGTCCAAAAAGGCCGATACGGGAGCGACAGGGTCGTTCACAGATGTTGCACATGTGGATGGTTCCATCTAGTGCGGGAGGGGCAGCGGCAACGTCTAGCCGGCGTTGGCGCTTGTCTGCCTCCGTTTGCAGTCGGGCTAGCTCGAAAGTATTGACACCTTCTCGTGTGGTGCTCCTCCAAGGGTTGCGGTGTGGAGTAATTATCTCTCAGGTGAAGGGGTCGATTTGGCACTTTTTCAGGTTTGTTTTAGAGTCTAAAATTTAGACTATCTTTATGCCTTTTCAGTTGCCCGCCAGCGTTACGATTACTATTCGTTAGGTGACTGTAAAGTAGCTGCTTCGGTAGTCTACTGTCGCCCATGCGGGTAACATGGCCAGTCCAACATAGTTATTTACGGATAATGGTAGTCTCGATGCTCCTACAGTTGGTGTCAGCGAGAATACTGGTATTTGTTCTCTTGTCTTCCCAGCGAACTCAGAGGATGGAATGTAGACTACGTCGATGAAAGTTTTCAAGCAGTCCAAGAAGAGCACGGGAAAAGCGAAGCTGCCACAGTTGACCTTGTCTAGCGAAGTGAACGATAATGGACAGGGCGGTCACCAACTGATTGAAGGTTTAAATGACAGTGGTCGTCAAGGGTCATTGGGGCTTCACCGGGAAGTGCGTGAGTTACCTCAACAGGTGGAGCCTGGACACTCCGGTTTTTCTTCGTCCATCATGATGACCCACCAATCACAAGTACTGGCACGGGACACATCTGGAGGGCCATCCTGTATTGGGGGACACGCGGAACCATAGAATCCAAATTCGATGGAGCTGACAGCCACGTATCGTTGGCCACAAAACCCTCACCCAACTTGTACGGGGCGGAGCCAAACCGAATACTAGGACTTTATTCGCGCGTTCAATCGGTACTTACGCAACTAATCGATGACGGAATCGCACAAACTACATACTCTTTTACAAGCCTATACCGATGAAGACTTGAAGATGGCATTGGAATCCTGTGAAAGAGTGGGGCCAGAAAGAGGCTACGACAGAGCATTGGCCCTATTCACACAGAGATTCGGGAGTGAAAGGGCATACGGGGAGGAACGGATAATTAAAATGGCTCTACAGGAGGGACCACCCATAACGAATGGCGATGGAAAGGGACTGAGGAAGCTGGCAGATGCATTGTGGCGCTGTATAAGTTACCTAGAGAATTGGGACATGCACTGTAAGCTGGACTCATTGACCTATATTCGAAATATAGTAGCGAGGCTGCCAGGTACTCTACAAGAACGGTGTGCAAATGAATAACACTCGTATAACGAAAAACATGGATCGTATCCTGGGATCCGTTGGCTACGAGAGTTCCTGCAGAAACATGCGGACAGAATAAATAGCACACTCTTCAAGGGCAGAGGCGACAGGGATGAGCGGAGGAAGGAACAACCTCCCAAACCTTCCCATGACAGGTCGGCAAGCAGACGAGCCATAGGTCTATCCAGTACCACCGACAGAAGAACGGCTGTAAAGAATGAAGGCGTATATGAAGCATGTCCCTCTGCTCAGGGCCTCACATCTTACCCATGTGTAAGGAGTTTCGAAACATGGACATACCTACGCGACGTGAAACTGCAAGAAATCTACGCTGTTGTTACCTGTGTCTGAAAAATACTCACTAGTGCTCGAGTGTAAAACTGAGTTTCAGTGTGGTGTTGCAGGATGCAAAGGAAGACACTCGAAGTGGTTCCACCCGATAAATGAACGACGGAACAACTATCGGAATGCGTCGGTAACTGGTAAGGGTTGGGGAGGCACAAATGGCAGGGCTATATCAGGCCCTAGTCAACAGGTACCTGTCTCGAAAAAGAGTTTCTACGAGGAAACTAAATTTGATGGAACAGAGAGGCGACATCCCAAAAAAGAACGAACTCGAAAGTCACAGAACTCTGCTCTGTGCTTGTATGGGACTACATATGGAGTCAATGGACATGGCAATCACTTGGGGATCGAGCGGAGAGCTAATGTTTACACAATCGGATCAAGTAATAAACGGGCCAAGCTGGAAGAAGGCGTCGACTCTTGACACCTCAAAACGCCTCGGTTCATCTTACCTGTGGTGGACGTCAACGGATGTGGAACAGGAAATCTGTGAAGGGACTACAGTCTGGTAGTGACATATCGTTTGTCCCCAAAGGTTAGCGAGGAAAAAGGGGATAGAGGGGAAGAAGGTGCACCTTTCCTTTGGAATGCTGACACATGAATGGACCCAATGGGCTACCGAAGTTGACCTGGAGTCTGGCAGTGTTGGTCTGGAAAAAAGACAGACAGACCCCTTGCCAAGGGTACTACTCTTCGACAGTCTTCCGTCGACGTGCAAGAATCGATACCTGCAGCACTTGATATTTCGGGATGGAACCACCTTCTGGGAGTAAAAGCGTTGATCGGAATGGCTCAGTGGAATTACTAATTGGTCAGGATGCTCCACAGGCGTTAATACCTTTAGAGGCAAGAGTAGGAGATGACAGTGCCCTTTCGCGGTTCAGACACGCCTAGGATGGACGGTGAACGGACCTCTGGGATAGCAAGTGCCGTCCGATACTTTAGAGCGTTTGACAACGAGGATCACCGAGACTCAAGAGACCCGTTTGGAGAGGCAAGTCAGGTTCTTTTGGGAGTTAGACGGCGATCATACCAGAAGCAACAGAAGTGTCACTCACTCGGTGGAAGACAATAGAGTACTAGAATTGGGGACACTCACTGGCACCAATGTAGGAGAACACTATCAATTCCCAATACCATTTGGGAAGGAAGAGCGGGAGCTTCCTGACAATAAACTCATGGCTGTACATTGACTAAAGAGTCTCAGGAGAAGACTGACTAAAGATGCATGGCTTCACAAGCGCTACACTGAAGAAATAAGATAATTGTTGCACAAAGATTACGCAGAACTAGTGCCTACACCTTCCATATCATCCGGTATTGAATCCCAATAAGCCAGAGAAGGTACGGATCGTTTTCGATTGTGCCGCTAAGTACGACAACACGTCATTAAACAGTCAAGTACTAGAAGGGCCGGACCCTAACAATAAATTGTTAGAAGTCCTGATGCGATTTCGACAATGAAGAACTGCACTCGTGGCAGATAATTATAGAACCCATGTTCGATCAGATTAGAGTTTCACCTGAACACCGAGACGCTTTGAGGTTTTTGTGGTGGGACAATGAAGACTTGACTGGAACTCCGCGCTCGTATCGAATGAAGGTGCACCTCTTTGGGGGCGTGTGGAGCCCTTCGTGTGTAGTATACGCACTGAGATGCACCTTTCGTGATTACGATAGGGCAGAGTCAAAATATTCTTAAGTGTAGGAACTTGTCTGGTTTGAGAGGAATGAAAGGATTTTTTAGCCCTATCGTAATGAATTTGTCCCGTTAGTTCGGTCCCTCAAGCTTCTAAATATTAATGTTGTTTTCAAGTATGACTCAACCATTACTAATATGTTAATAAGGAATAGCCCAAGTTTGAATGTAAATGGTAGTGTTTATTGTATTCCATGTAGCAAATGTAATTGTAATTATGTAGGTCAGACAGGAAAAACACTGCAGCTCAAAATCAAACAACATAAGTATAATATTCGAACTGCATCTGAAAGCAGTGCCTTGTTCGTTCATGTTAGGAATAATAATCACCCCATTGCTTGGGAAAAAAGCTTAGAAGTTTTCAAATCATCTTGTGTCACAGAAAGACTTCTTGTTGAAGCTAGTTTGACTAAGGAATTAAAATCAATAAACCTTAGTGATGGTCAGTTCAAAACTGATAATATGTTACATAAATTTATTTGTCAGTGGCCCAAGGTTAAAAATGCTTTAAAAACCTTTGATCTAGATGTATGATAGTTATTTTGTGGGTCCCCTTTTTTCTGACCTGACTTGACTAGTCACGTCACCACCCTTCTCTTAAGCTCCTCTACGTGTGTGTTGGTGTGGGGATTAGTGGATGTCATCATTTTGACCTGACCTCATGTTTTTAGGTCACCCTGTATATTTAAGCCTCTCTCTGTCCATGTAATCCAGTTGCCTCTGAAGATGTCTTGAATAAAGACGAAAGCTAAGGTACTCCGTTGTTTCCATTTTCCCGTGTGATTTTATCAAGATTTATCTTATCCACGTTTTCATTGTGGATTTTCATAAAATATATATATATATATATATATAATCAACACCTCAACCCGCCAGGATTCGAACCCACGGCCCACAAGCCTATGACTGTGACCGGGGAACGCTAACCGCTGGACCACCAGGATGCTAAAAGCAGTCCTAGACTTTGTTATATTTCACACAAAGCCTGTTCAACGAGCTTATGGCGCCGTGAACCTCTAATGGGGACCACCCTCACCACTTAGGTGGTCAGAGTAACGTTTTACCAAATCCGGCTTCGAAACACGAGGATCCATATATATTTCATTAGCCCAATAAAGCACGCGGACTTCTACATACAATCAACACCTCAACCCGCCAGGATTCGAACCCACGGCCCACAAGCCTATGACTGTGACCGGGGAACGCTAACCGCTGGACCACCAGGATGCTAAAAGCAGTCCTAGACTTTGTTATATTTCACACAAAGCCTGTTCAACGAGCTTATGGCGCCGTGAACCTCTAATGGGGACCACCCGCACCAATTAGGTGGGTTGAGGTGTTGATTGTATGTAGAAGTCCGCGTGCTTTATTGGGCTAATGAAATATATATGGATCCTCGTGTTTCGAAGCCGGATTTGGTAAAACGTTACTCTGACCACCTAAGTGGTGCGGGTGGTCCCCATTAGAGGTTCACGGCGCCATAAGCTCGTTGAACAGGCTTTGTGTGAAATATAACAAAGTCTAGGACTGCTTTTAGCATCCTGGTGGTCCAGCGGTTAGCGTTCCCCGGTCACAGTCATAGGCTTGCGGGCCGTGGGTTCGAATCCTGGCGGGTTGAGGTGTTGATTGTATGTAGAAGTCCGCGTGCTTTATTGGGCTAATGAAATATATATGGATCCTCGTGTTTCGAAGCCGGATTTGGTAAAACGTTACTCTGACCACCTAAGTGGTGCGGGTGGTCCCCATTAGAGGTTCACGGCGCCATAAGCTCGTTGAACAGGCTTTGTGTGAAATATAACAAAGTCTAGGACTGCTTTTAGCATCCTGGTGGTCCAGCGGTTAGCGTTCCCCGGTCACAGTCATAGGCTTGTGGGCCGTGGGTTCGAATCCTGGCGGGTTGAGGTGTTGATTGCATGTAGAAGTCCGCGTGCTTTATTGGGCTAATGAAATATATATGGATCCTCGTGTTTCGAAGCCGGATTTGGTAAAACGTTACTCTGACCACCTAAGTGGTGCGGGTGGTCCCCATTAGAGGTTCACGGCGCCATAAGCTCGTTGAACAGGCTTTGTGTGAAATATAACAAAGTCTAGGACTGCTTTTAGCATCCTGGTGGTCCAGTGGTTAGCGTTCCCCGGTCACAGTCATAGGCTTGTGGGCCGTGGGTTCGAATCCTGGCGGGTTGAGGTGTTGATTGTGTGTAGAAGTCCGCGTGCTTTATTGGGCTAATGAAATATATATATATATATATATATATATATATATATATATGTATATATATATAATCACACAGGAATAGTCAAGTGACACTAAATGCATTTTGTTTATTAATCTGTTCATCTATAAGATCTTTTTTGTTGGTTTTCGTCACCGGTGTAACAACAAAAATAGAAAAAATACTTATGTCTATAAGTACGTCATATTTTTTGATGTACAGTACTTGTTCATAATATAACACTCAAAGGTAAATTCTAAAGTTTATGTTAACAAATTGAAGCAATAAAATTGCGAGATTGCAAATATCAAGCTGAATCGTGACATTTGTCGTGGTGCAACGTGTGCGTCACACACCGGGTGAACCTGACACAACAACACATAACCCACCCTGCATGGTTAGACGGCACCATGTGATCACCTCACACGTGGTTCACCTCCTCTGGCTCACCCTGAGCTCTCTTAATATAATTCTCACTAATATTTGGTCTGCACCGTACCACGATTCCATGTGTGTGTGTGTGTGTGTGTGTGTCAGATCTTCTTCCTCTTGTATAACAATTGGCTATCGGACAACGAAAAGGCTGCTGGCAGTTCCACAAGTATTCAGTACTATTTAATTTAACGTAATACCTAGATCTACTTATACAAACTTATATTGCGCGACATACAAAGGTTTCTTAAGATATATTACTAAATGCCCAAACTTAATCTCACATTTTCAGAGAATTTTGCAAATGAATTATATCACTGTTTCATTACCTCGAGTCGAGACTCTTGACTAGGAACAGTTACATTCGATTCTCTGAACGCTGGCCGTACTGGTCGGACGTGTCAGCCTTGTACTCTGCAACAACACTGTTGATTTTCACTGGCTGCCTAAAGCTTTGCACCATACCTGGCGCAAGAGGTAGGCAAAAACCTTGTGAAGGCTTTGGTTGGAGAAGAAAAGATTGCACTTCTGAACAGCATAGAAGACGACCTGCATCTCTCATGGAGCGAATGGGAAGCAGATGATCCACTGCCAACAGGTGGGGCCATATGGCCTGGAAATGTCAAAGTGAATGTCGATGTCGTTAATGTAGAAAAAATCATAATTCAATAGAATGTGGAAATAAAATAAAGTTTGGGTAACATGTGCCGTGCTGTTGCAATTGTGGCGGCGGGCATAACGCAAGTTCCTCAATTTGTAATAAGAAGCCACAGATGCGTTGGGCGCAGTGGCAGAGCATGGGGGATGTGCAACAGCGAGAAAAGCAAGAAGAACGAAGTGAGAAAACTCTACCTTCAGCTGAGAACGTGTGGAAGAGGAGGATGGAACAGAGTGACACGTTGATGGTAACAGGACATGGTGCAGGAGCTGCACCAAAAGTTGTTCCAGAAGATAAGGTAATTGACAAGTTTGTTGATGTGTATGGTGTTCAACTCAGGCAAGAAATTCAGATGTTTAGAAAAAAGGTAGAGGAAAACCAGAAGGTAATTGCCCATTTTTGTGAACATGAAAATGTGGATGTTGAACTAAAAGGGAAGACATTTGAAAATAATAAAGTAATAAAATCTGACAAACCATCTTTGCTATGGGAACCGGAAATGTGGACATAAGGGAAGAGATAACCCGCAAGTGGGATTACATAACCGAAGTATTGCATGATAAGGTATTAGCTCGAGTGAAAGAAGTAATGGAACAGTTTGTCAATGAGAGAATACGGTTAGTTTATGTTGTTAATAGGGAAAATGGAGGACACTACTTTGAAGGAATGTAAATAGTTTACGTCCTAGGACCACAGATGTGCATGCTTATGCACTGTTGTATAAGGTGGATGTTATAACCATACAAGAGACGGGCACGGAGGATGATAATTTCGAGAATTTACGTGATTATCATTGTTTATGTTTTGCAGCTAATAAGAGAAATATTACAAGAGATATGTTAACTTATGATCGAAAAATGTTTAGGTTGGATTGGCAATAGCTGACAAGCAGAATGGGGTTGAAAGTTTGTGTGTAAAAGTCTACGTCCAAGGGAGGTCTACATATATTGTTTACATCTATGTACATCCTCAAAGTTTGGATATTGATGACATGCCTGAGTGCCTTTTTAATGATGCTAGTGTTTTGGTTGGTGATATTAATGCTAGACACGAAGTCCTGGGTACTATGGGAGCCAGCAAAATTAAAGAAAGGAGATGATTACACTTCTTGGAGGAGTTTGAAATATTGGGGAATCATGAGCCTACCCACATACATGAAGAAAGGTTCGATTATGCAGTGTGTTTTAATACATGTGGAATAAGAGCGAATGCTGACGTACTGTAGTTAGGGATTTGCTTAGTGATCACTCTTCATTACGAATTACTATACATGTTAACAAAATACAGAAGTTAATTAAACGGAAAAGATATTGGTTCCCGGAAGACAAAAAACAGGAGCTGATCACTGCTATACAGGATTGGTTTACATATTATGAACCAAAAAAATGTTGATAGCTTTTATGTTGATACATTACATATTATTGATTCTGTTTTGGGAAGTAAGTGTAGTTATAAAGAAGAAATAAATAATGGGAAACGTATTATGTATGTTGATGATAAATATGGTTCAGGGTTAGAGGAAACTCCTTAGAAAGGTGCAAAGAGAATGGAGTGTAAATCCAAATGATAATGGAATCAAGCAAGAGGCGCGGAATAAATACTGGGCAGACTTTTTACGGAGAATCGCTAAAGGCAAGAGCTTGGGTGACATATGGAAGGAAGTGAATAAAGTGAGAGGAGTTCGAAACAATGACAACAGCTACGCTGACCCACTTACCTGAGAGTGTGCAGGCCTCATTACAAAGTAAGAGTAGACTTGGGCGTTAGTTAGAGCAAAGTCAGTGCACACTAGAGGATGATACTTGTGTTCCTATAACGAGAGGCGAGTTATTACACGCGATTAAAAAGGGAATGTCTACGGCACCTGGTGATGATGGAATAACATATGATATTCTTTATTGTCTGGCTGGGATTAGAAAAT
The DNA here is from genome assembly GCA_958450375.1 of Homarus gammarus. Taxonomy (NCBI): domain Eukaryota; kingdom Metazoa; phylum Arthropoda; class Malacostraca; order Decapoda; family Nephropidae; genus Homarus; species Homarus gammarus. Next base: position 9,251 of record CAUDMG010000528.1, read on the forward strand.
GGGCCCCTGTTAGACTTGTTTAATATGTCTTATGATGGAGGTTGAATCCCTCTTGATTGGAAGAAAGCAGTAATTTTACCAATACCAAAGAACAGTGGAGATTTTCGTCCAATATCTTTGACCTCTTGTTTTAGTAAAATGATGGAAAGAATAGTATTAATTGTTGTATAAAGTAGAAAATATCTCGGCTCCAAATTTACATGGATTTATGAAAGGGAGAAGTACTGCAGACTGTGTTGTAAAATGTTTGAATAACTCCAAGGGAAAACATGCAGGACTTTTGTAGACTTAAAAGGGGGCCTTTGATAGGGCAAATGAAAAAGTCATACTTGTGGAACTAATTAATTTAGGGGTTTCTGGGAAGTGGCTGAAATAGATTGTGGATTACTTAAGTAAAAGAATGGCTAGAGTATGGTTTCAGGGTTGGTACTCAGAAGAAAGAGAGATGGAGTTGGGGACCCCACTCTTTTTAACATATTGATGAACATAATGGCTCGCTACGAATTCCCTTGAGACACACAGGTTGTAATATATGCTGATGATATACTTTTACAGTGAAAAGGTATGAGAGGCATTAGATGCATTCGGTACACTTTGTTGTAGAATGGGCCTTGTAATTAACAATGAAAAAACTAAATACCAGGCCAGAAATTATGAACAAGAGGATTTATTTTTGAATGGATTAAGGCTAGAGAAAGTTGATGCTTGCAAATACCCTGGGATGTACAATAGCTAAAACAACTATCTGTGCAGGAGAGGGTCGATATGCTCCGAAATTTTACGTATGACTTGTGACAGCCCTCATATACCATAATTTATCTTTCATGGTCTCATATTGTTTCCCACAAAGTATGCACAGATAGTTGTTTTAGCTACTGTAGTACATTGGGTATAAGCCCAACAGTAAAGTACGTGAGATGCAATACCTGGAGAATCCATGTAAAGGACGTTTAAGACCTTTAAGAGCCTTGGCATGGAAGGGAAATGGCGCAGGTATTCCTATTTTAAGGATGGTTTATATCAGTACTATACTTTCAGTTATTTACTACGCAGCTCCCATCCTTATAATGTATAGTAAGAAACCTATTCAAAAGCTTAAACTGATACAAAACAAGGCCATGAGAATTGTTTTACGTTGTCAACGGAATACTCAAATTGAAATAATGAGAATGGAATTAGATTTACCTGTATAGAACATAGGGTAAAGGAACTTGCTGTAGCCGCTACTCTTAGGACCATAAGGAGAGGAGGAGATAATAGGTTGTCCCGTACAATAATGTGCTTAAATGGAGGAACAGATCTTGGCAATGTGTCCAAGTATGCAGGGCTTTTATAAAATATTATGATGGAGTATGGAGTAGATAAATATTGCATTTCATTACAAACTTATTTAAGGTTTAGACCAGGGCAGGAAGGATGCCTTGCAGTAGATATTTTACAGCTTGGGGGGAAAAGGGAAGATTGGCATTTCAGTTATTTACGAAATGTGTTTTTAGAGAAAATAAATAGTTTTCCCAGGCGAAACCCTGTACATATATATTGTGATTGATCAGTATTAAGTAACAATCAAGCGGAATGTGGTGCTTTTATAAGGGAATATTTTATCAATGAGTGTTATGCAGAGAAACAGTTTATAAAAGAATTAGTAACAGCACTTCATCCACGCTGACTGAACTACACGCAATTTGTGAAGGACTTCAGGTTGCTATAGAAAAATGATAAGAAACATACATTTTTTGCTGATAGTAAAAGTGCATTGGAAGCTTTGCAGAGTAAACTCCATGTGACTTTCATATTGTTATTCTCTCTAACCGACTGGTCATAGTAATGCAAGAAGTGGAATATACTGTGCAGTATTTATGGATTCCATCACATGTAGGGATTCATTTAAATGAAATGGCTGACAAATGGGCCAAAAAAGCTGCAGAAAATATGTACATAGATATTGTTAGCAATGTAAGTATTATAACGATAAAGAGGGAAATGAAAAGAAAAAGAGAGGAATGGGAAAAAGCAAGAAGAGAAGTGATTGCCATATGTAGCGAGAGTTTTCAGCACTATTTGTATGTTTTACAAAACACCAATGTAACTTATGGGACTAACTTACCATCTGTTGATACAGTTATAATGAGACTAAGATTGGGATACAAATATTACTGGCAGATAAGTGGAGGGGCGGGTCAACCTTGTCAACTGTGTCATCTTAGGGATGCACATACACTATAACATTATGTATTAGGATGTGAAAAAATCCAACCATACAGAAACAAGTTTGTTGGATGATTATAATGGAAAGATTAAAATAATTTTTGCAATGTGTACAAATTTTCCTCCAAGGATTTGATATTTAACTTTGTGTAAGATTACATTATTTGTTCTTTTAATATAGTACAGTGTTCATGTGAAAATGAACTATTTCATTGATGTAAAAATAATTATTGTATTGTTATAATATTTATAAATTTTTGTAAGCCCTGTCCTTTTGATGTTATAGTTCTATCGTCAATAAAGTATTTAAATTTCAATTTAGACTAGGAAATAAACTCGTGAAATTTAGAGAGAAGTTTGTTGTGTGAGCCACATGCCCAGTTAAAGATGCATTATCTTAAACTTTCATTTAAGGAATCTATGAACATGAGTGTCATTCTTATTATGCATGAAAAGAATGATGAGAATAATAAAAGCAAAGTAGTAATGTTTATTTCGTGAACCAAAGTATACAAAAAGCCCTGTTTCTTATGCATTTCCACAGTTTTGAAGAATGAAGTGAAATTTGCTAGTTCGTGCATTTTCTACGAGGAGTGGGTCGGGTAATATACCTAATATTAATATATTAAAATATTTAGCGTTGTTTTTTCATAGAACAAGAAACATGTAGGGAATCTAACCCTCACAAGAGAGACAACTTATTCCACAATGTTTCGATCACCGGCGACAAGGTTACAAGTAACACTAATGGTCCTTTGTTATTGTCACTGAAGAAATTAATAAGGAAAGAAGTTTCAGTGGGAGGACAGTCAAGTGCCTTGGTAACACTGCCCTCAAGGTGGGAGGGACTTCCGGGCCAACTTTACCTTAATTAGTTAGGTTTAGTTATCTTTTGCTTATCTTTGGCTTTTCTATTAAAATTGTGCCGAAAAAATATCAGTATTGGGTAAGACACCTGATTATTCTTTGTCAATATAAAATAAACTACTGAAGCTATAAAAATTATATATTAAAACAGTAACCTCATTAACATTTCGTGGAATATTTTGCTTAATACTGAGGAATATATTATATGCAAAGCATTCTGAAATATCTGTAATTGATAAGAAATATTTAACAGGGATAATTAACTATACAGTATTATATTTAAACTCTAAACAGTCTTTTTTCTGATTATCACATTAACATTTTCATCGTCCTTCCTATACCCGTACTAGCACTGACTCTCTTCTTAGTAAGCAGTAATGATAATCTTTCATTGATAAATAACTCCATTTACTCCTATGTACCTGACTTAACCCTCCATAGATTCACCACTCTCCTTACCCCTGCTTGTTTGTTTGTCTCAATACCGGATAACAGTCAGCCTTATCTCTAGATCTCGCACACTGAGTAAAGTGAATCAATTCTGGTTTCACTCAAAGCTGCTAGACCAAAATGTATACTATTTACTAACAGGCATAGTATCACAATGTCATCATCCCATCATACCTACTAAGATTTTGCATATCACTTTTACTTTCTGTCTTACCTTGAAAAACTCGTCAAAAATTTAACTAAATCGTTGTGTAAGCCATGTGTGCTCTGAGATGGAATACTGCTGTCCTCAGTGGGCTGGGTAGTATGGTGTTGGGGCAATACGGCTCTTAGTTTCGGAGCAGAAAAAACTATCAAAACGATATTGACGTTACTCGAACATTTTCAGTGGTGCATATTTTCAGTGTTTTATGAGCTACACTCATTAGGCCCCTGAAAAAGGGCCATGAATTTTCTGTTTAAATTCGAACTTGCAGACCCTGCCTACTAAAACGGTGTTATACCAAAGACTATCAGCCTGTGGAACTAGATGCCTGTCATACAATCTTCCTCC
>CAUDMG010000530.1:0-69279 GCA_958450375.1 Homarus gammarus
ATCATCAAGTGTTATCAAACCACCGTCAATCCAGGCAGCTGTTGCTATCTCTGCAGTTTCTCTGAGACCAGTGTGGTGTCGCATGCTGGCCAGAGCTATGCTCGGGATATCTTTCCTATTTCGAATCTTATGCCTGGAAGGTTTGGGATCATTATTTTCTGGGTTAGGGACACAGTCACCATTCTCCTGGTCAGCACTCGGATCAGCCATGGGGAAGTCATTAAACTCTGAATCAGCTTGACTCCAATCATCGGCCTTTTTTACCTCACCCTGGGCCTTCTCAAGTCTCTTTTCCTCGGCAACTCTTCTCCTCTTCTGTCTCTCTGTGGCAGCCTCCTGTCTCTTGGACTCCGGAATATCTTGGCTAGAAATCATGAGAGCCCCTATACTGCCAGTCTTCTCTCTCTGTGCTTTGACAAATGCCAGTTCGATCACAGGAATCTTCAGTTCACGCTTGCAAATACAGGAGATGTGGGCCTCGGGTTTACAGTCACGATCGCATCCAAACTCAGGACAGAGAACAATTGGGCACTTGCAAGTAATTATGTCAAATAACTGATCCAGTTGCTTGGCAAAGCTGTCCTTAACTGCAAGTTTTCCTCTCCCAAGAGAGATATCTCTTGCCTTTTCCCAACTGGCTAGCAGTCTCTCACTAATCTTCTTCTGACTTGTTATGACTGGAGGCTTGAACTGAGCGTTAGCCAGAGTGTACTGTGCCAAGACAGCTTTGGTCATATCACTGGCAATGTCTTTGTTTGTGTAAGTTCTTTGGTTCTTTTCACTGATTTGCCTGATTAAAACACCGTATCTCAAAGCATCTCTCAATGTAGGCAACTCCGACTTCAGGAGCTCTCTCCCAGACCCAAGATAGTGACTGAGATGGCTGGATTTTTGGTTCCTCGTCCTGACACAAGCAGCCATCGCAAATATTATCAACTTATAAATGCATCAGAATCTGAAACAGAAAAAAATATTGTTAGTTGGGTTGTTAAAGAATGAAGTCAGAAGGCAATGTTCACTATTTAATTGTAATGCACTAATGCAGCTGTACGTTAGATTTTCGATAAAGTTCACGCTAAAATTTACCTAGCAAAAGGTTGCAAAATATTGAAACTGAAATTATTTTCTGTTTATATACACTAAAATCTACCAAAAAAGTGATGGGCCATTAGTTTTAGCTGATCTTCCCTCCTATGACACACCCTATTACCATAGGTACCCTGGTTTTCCTAACTAACGAATCATCCTCCCCCGATACCCCCTCTATGTTGCAACAGAGATGCCAAGGCCCATATTGAGTAACCGCCCAACCCAGCAAACTAAACTTCACTATTTCCCCGCTTTGCCAGGGGGGACGTCAGGAAACTGTGCATGTGAATAGATTGAAGCTGGCAACTGTCGACGATGACGTCTTGAACAAATCAGGCCTCACCAACCAGCCCCCTCGAGGAGTAACATTCCCTTCCCAATACCCTATCCCTCCACCAGCAGCGACCACCCCCCTCAGAACAATCAGGTGCCTCACACCCCAAATAATAATCAGAGAACTCCCCAAGCCACTACCCCACTTGTACCAGTAATACCTGATCAGATTAGGGCTCATAGATATAACACTAGATCACAGAACATAGATTAAAGTAACGACATTAGGGGGCACTTTTAATTGTTGATTCACCAAGCTACAGAGTCAGCACTGCCCTTGCTCTTCACGGGCCTGGGCGAGGTCTCCCTGACCCCACACAAAATTCGGAGATGACACCACCACAACTGCAGCTGACCCCCTACCAGATGAGCTGAGACCAACGCATCCTGACTCATAATGGATGCCCGACACGAGCGAGACACGCAGCGGTCAACGCCGCGGCGGATACGGGTGACGCCTTCACGTCGACACCGCAGGCCCCAAGCTCCAGAAACGGGCTTGCATAATATGCTGGCCCTCAATCTGGTTGAAGACACTGGGCTGCGTCTCGTCGCTCGCCTGCAGAACGACGAGACACGCACCAAGGCTACGGTCTCACAGCCCACAATACTGACAGACAACATCTATGGGTACCATCAGCCTAAGCAAGCTACGTCATGCAGGACAAGCGCAGCACCTAGCTCCAGGCAGGGAATCAGGTCGTCCCCTTGGAACCCAGGAGAAAATCCCGAAACCCCGACCTGCAACTTCAGTAGCAGCAAGCAACTGGCAACAAACAACTAGAGGTCCCAGTGGCGATGCAGACGACAGCTCCCTACGTTCCAGGATCTGTCAACTGGTCCCACTCACTTCCACTCCGGAAATGGAACCACCAGGTACCAGACAAGTATGGCTGACCTCGGCCCACCCGGGATCTGCCTCGCCGGTGTTTATCACACCATTGGGGACGAAACAGACGTGGCCTGACTACAAATAGAGGAAGAAACAAGCAAACCCTGGTGGCCTACCCAGGGAGGGATTCACCACTGTGAGGGTGTGGGACAGGACGGTCAGGGGTCTCGCCGACATTCACGTATGGAGGGCGAACTCTTGTCGGTGGACCCTGCCCTACACGCCATCCAAAGCGATGACACCCCAAGCAGTGGACCGGCTTTGATCCCGGCCGGGAAGGGCGAAAATTCAGATGGGACTAGAAAAATCCATCTGGAGTACGTCAGGAACTGCCGCTCTACACAGATGTTCAAGTGGAGGAAGTGAGGCACGCAACACACACCGTGGCAGACCGCCGGACGGGACAGGAAACGCCAACCACTGTATCTACTGCGTCATCCACCCTGATGCCGGGCACCGATTGGTGGAACAGAAGAACATAAGAAAATAAGGAGTCTGCAATAGGCCGGTTGGCCTGTGCATGGCAGCTAATGTCGAGAGTTACTACCACTCTCTATCATCCATGTATCTATCTAGCCTCCTTTTGAAACTTTCCAGAGTTCCCGCACTTACTACAAAGTTGCTAAGCTTGTTCCACTCGTCCACCACCCAATTTGTGAACCAGTTTCTTCCTATCTCCCTCCTAAACCTATTCTTATCCAACTTGAATCCGTTGCTCCGAGTCCTATCCTGCTCGGATATTGTAAGAACTTTATCTATATCCCCTTTATTGATTCCTTTCACCCACTTAAATACTTCGGTCCTATCTCCCTGCACTCTTCGTCTTTCTAGGGAATGCAAGTTAAGTTTCTTTAACCTCTCCTAATATGGAAGGTTTCTAAGTCCCGGAGTCATTTTTGTCATTCTTCTCTGCACCGACTCTAGTGAATTTATATCCATTCTATAATAGGGGCACCAGAACTGAACCGCATAATCGAGGTGCGGCCTGACTAGCGCAAGATATAGTTGCAATAAGACCTCTGCACTCTTGTTACTTACACTTCTAGATATAAAACCCAATATTCTGTTTGCCTTATTTCGAACATTAACGCACTGTTTTCTAGGCCGTAGGTCCGGGCTTACAAGTACCCCTAGGTCTCTTTCACAAGTCGACTTCTCGAGGTTGATGTTGTTAAGGCTGTATACATTATCGATATTTGTTCTTCCAATATTAAGTACGCTGCATTTGCTGGTGTTGAATTTCATTTGCCATTTTTCAGACCACCCCTGCAGTTTATTTAGATCCTCCTGTAATGCATTTGCATCCTGCCCTGAATTAATTTGCCGCCCTATTTTGGTGTCATCCGCAAACTTGCTTATGTCACTGCTGATCCCAGTATCTAGATCGTTTATGTAGATTATGAACAAGAGTGGGCCTAGTACTGACCCCCTATGGAACCCCACTGGTTACACGGCCCCACTCAGATTTAACACCATCTACGCTGACCCTCTGCGTTCTATCGGTGAGCCATGATTTTATCCAGTTTAAAACTTTCCCCTCGATACCATGAGCCTTAATTTTTCTTAGAAGCCTCTGATGCGGTACTCTGTCAAATGCTTTGCTAAAGTCTAAGTAAATATCATCGCAATTTTCGTCATTATCTACTACCTCGAAGACTTTCCTAAAGAACGTCAGCAAATTTGTTAGACAAGATTTTCCCTTTGTAAACCCATGTTGAGAGTTGTAGATTAATTTGCTTTTCTCTAGATGCGATCGGATGCTATCTGCTATAATTGATTCAAGAAATTTCCCCACTACTGACGTCAAACTGATCGGCCGGTAATTTGACGCTGATGCTCTGTCTCCCTTTTTGAATATGGGTACTACATTTACCTGTTTCCACAAGTCTGGCACAACTCAGGTGTCTAATGATTTTGTAAATTAGTTTACGAGGGCTCCGTTAAGCTGTTCCCTACACTCTTTCAAGACTCGAGGGAAAATTTCATACGGCCCTGGGGATTTTGTTTTTTTTAGTTTATTTATCTTCTTAAGAACATCCTCTTTTCTGATAGTGATATTCTTTAATTTCTCTTCTTCCTTTCCCTTAAATATCAGTTCTACCTCTGGAATTTCATCACAAATTTCTTCTGTGAAAACTGATAAGAAGTAGTTGTTCAATGCTTTGCTTATTTCTTCACTGCCATTTATCACTTCTCCTCTCCCTGACTTTAAAGGCCCAACTTTGTCCTTGACCTTTGTCGTATATACCATGAAAAAACCCTTATGATTCGCCTTGGATTCTCTTGCTATTTTGATTTCACAGTCTCTCTTTGCTTTCCTTATATTTTTCTTAACATTCCTAGATAGTTCATTATACCTATTTCTGAGCTGCTCCTCCCTTCCCTTTAATTTCTTATATATTCCTTTCTTTATTCTTATGTCATGTTTAAGTTTTCTGGTCATCCACCTTGGCTCATTCTTATTTGACCTAATTTTTCTGTATGGTATATTTTGTTCTTGTGCTTTATGTAGAATACTAGTGAATATATTATAGTCATGATCAATTGTTGTGTCATCTATGACCTCACCCCTTCCTACTGGGGACTGACGTGACTGTTCCCAGGTGACCTCACCTAGGTACCTTCTTAACCCCTGATAATCCGCCAACCGAAAGTTTGGGACTCTGACCACATTGTCTGTGTTTTTTGTTTCCCAATTTAGGGTGAACCTGATTTCTCTGTGATCACTGTTACCTAGTTCTTCCCCTACTGTGATATCTCTTGATAATATTTTCTTTATTTGCTAATACTAGGTCTAATATATTGTCACCTCTAGTAGGTTCTGTAATTAGTTGTTTCAAAAAATTGTCCTGTACTGTGTCTAGGAAGTCTTCAAATTCATAGTCACCTACAATGTTGTCCCAATCAATATTTCTGAAGTTGAAATCCCCCATAATGCATAGGCTCTTATATTTTGCTGCCCTACTCATTTCCTGCCATATAGGCTGAGCTGCTTCTTTCCCAAGACATGGGGGGCCTGTAAATCACTCCCATAATTAGTTTTTCTCTTCTTTCCGTGATTTCTACCCAGACAGACTCGGTTCCTATTTCACCCTTTATTGAATTATTGACACAACATTTTAATGTATCCTTGACGAAGAGTGCGACCCCTCCCCCCTTCCTACCTTCCCTGTCCTTGTGGAAAAGGTTGTACCCTTCTATGTGGTACTCTGATAAAAAATTCTGCTCGCCAGATTCATCCAAGTTTCGGTGATTGCTATGACGTCTACATTTTCGGTACATACAACCGATCTCAGCAAGTCTATTTTATTTCTAACGCCCCTACTGTTTATATTGTATACATTTAAACCTACCCTTCCCAGGTCCTGTTTTACCCCTTGTCTTGAGTAACTAATTTTACTTCCCAGGACCTGCTTGTTTTTTGACTCCCACTTTCCCCGACCTCTCTCTACTGGCGAAACCCCTCCCCCATTGGAGTGAAAATTTCACGCTCCAGGGATGCAGACAACGTCTTTACCCCCTCACGAGACAAGTGTACCTCTTCACATGAGATTTTGTCTCATTATATTACATGTACTTGGTAGCAGTTTACATGTACCTGGTGACAGCTTATATGTACATGGTGACAGTTTACAATGCACCTTGTGACAGTTTACATTACCTAGTGACAGTTTACATGTACCTGGAGACAGTTTACATGTACCTAGAGACAGTTTACATGTACCTGGTAACAGTTTATATGTACCTGGTGACAGTTTATATGTACCTGGTGACAGTTTACATGTACTGTACCTAGTGACAGCGGTGATAGAATAATATACTGCAGGCAGGTCAGTGGTGCAGCTGGTGTAGAAGGAAGCTCTGAGGTTTACAAAGAGCGTATACCTGTGTGAGATAGAGGAGAGGACAAGTAAACTCCTTCATTAATATTAGGTAAGACCAGTTTTAGTTAATTATCTTGACGTGTTCACCTGCACCAGCCTCGTGCTTCTCTGCTCCCAACTACTCATTTATTCCTTCATTCTTTAAACTATTCTCTGAAGAGGGATTGGAAATGTAGGAATCACTACCTTCACTGATTACCAACACTACATATATTAACAGTTCCATTAAACCAAGTAATTAGTTGTCCGGTGCTGCGCTGACTACCGCCTTCCTTAACCAATTATTCAACACCTGTAGTTTCACGCTGCGGTCACATTTACAAGATTAATAAGACGTTATTTTTTTTCTTTTCAAATGATGAAAACAGAGGCCCGAGGTTGGAATAAGAAACTGAACACTAAAGCAGTGATATTATAGAAGGAAGGATCCTATTGGCTGAGCAGTAAAATCTAGAATAAGAAAATTAATAATGTAGAGAGGTGAAGCTTGCAAGGAATCTCAACAACGAAACCAAAAGTAATGTAGACATACTAAAGGAAAGTCACTAAAAAAATGCCAGGAAATTTAAGCTTATTACGGAAGAAATAACGGCTGGAGAAAACATTAACGGTAAAGACTATAAACCGTAAAGGTTGAAATGATTTATTTTAGGCTAAAGTAAATCACGGCGGCCGAACATATAAACGACCGTTATCATGATCACTGTCACATCAAACGTTCCTTTCATGGAAGTTGCGTCTTTATAAGTTACTTTGACCCGAGACAATGTGGATCCTGTGATAAGACGCTTGATTACGTTTTGTGTAGTGGAGAGTAATCCTCGACATTTTCTAAAGAAACGGAAATTTTCCATAATGACTGAATAGAGTAAACAAGTATAAGCTCTATGTATACCTTGGGATACAATTATCCGGGTTTGTAAGGGTTTAGAACATGTGGTTTCACCATAGGTGGAACATAATTCTGAAACCTTGATTCCTTGTCATTGTTCCTAGGAGTTGAGATAATTCTGAGTTCACAGTTGGTTCAGGTTTTAGATCCCATCATGAGTTCGTCCCTTCACCTGCTCCTGTCCCTTCCCGTGACACAGAAGTTTTTTCTCTTCCTTCGTTTAATGAAGGTGGGAGACATTAGACGACTTTTCTAAGGTTGTCACAGTCAATAACTCTTTAAGCGTGAAAGACTGAGGAGGTCTCCTCTCAGAAAAAGCAACCGAGGCGCCTTTCCTCTAAGGAGTGAGGTTTTGGAGGTACTAGGAAGAATCTCAGACTCCTTCACCCTGTATGTTGACTCAGGACAGCCATCATCACGTATTGTAGAGATATTACCTCTTTCTTGGGAAAATATAGATAAAATCTCCAAAGGGAAGTATTTTAGGATTCGGTAGAATAGGAAATATACTTAAACACATCACTTCATTTAGTACCCACCTCGTGCAGGGGGTTAATGTACTCTTATAGCATAGGGCGAATATTCTATGGATAAGTGTAGCCAGGAAGCTCGCGCTAACACTCCAGGGAGTAAGTGTGGCCGTGAAGCTCTCGTTTACACTCCAGGGAGTAATTGTGGCCGTGAAGCTCTCGTTTACACTCCAGGGAGTAAGTGTGGCCAGGAAGCTCTCGTTAACACTCCAGGGAGTACGTGTGGCCGGGAAGCTCTCGTTAACACTCCAGTTAGTAAGTGTGGCCGGGAAGCTCTCGTTAACACTCCAGGGAGTAAGTGTGGCCAGGAAGCTCTCGTTAAAACTCCAGGGAGTATGTTGACGGGTGTGGTGTGTCAGTGTGGTAGTTGACACACCAGGCAGCATCGTGATGGTTGTGGTGTGTGTCAGTGTGGTAGTTGACACACCACGCAGCATCGTGATGGTTTTGGTGTGTGTCAGTGTGGTAGTTGACACACCAGGCAGCATCGTGATGGTTGTGGTACACGGTCAGTGTGGTAGTTGACACACCACGCAGCATCGTGATGGTTTTGGTGTATGTCAGTGCGGTAGTTGACACACCAGGCAGCATCGTGATGGTTGTGGTATGTGTCAGTGTGGTAGTTGACACACCAGGCAGCATCGTGATGGTTAAGGTGACGGTGTGAGACAGTGTGGTAGTTGACACACCACTGAGCATGGTGATGGTTGTGGTGTGTGTCAGTGCGGTATTGACACATCACGTAGTATCGTGATGGTTTTGGTGTGTGTCAGTGTGGTAATTAACGCGTCAAAGCACCTGGTAATGCTTGGTGACATCTGCCATATTAACTTAGAAACACTGAGACCAAATGTGTCATTGGGTAAGGTACAGTCCCCTTCACTAATGCGTTAACAGGGGGTCGTCAGGTTTTGTGCAGTGTGGCAGGCGTGTGTTTGTTTACATTCGACAGAAGGAAACTCACAATAGTATACACACTATGGAATGAAATCAAAATAATATTAAAACAAATATCTTAAAGATAATGATTTGTTGAATGTTTATATGACGAACCCCTGTAAACGCACTAGTGAAGGAAACTGTACATTATAGTGCAATAATTTTGCTTTTGCTTTGCTGAAATGATACGATGTTTTTAAGTACACGGGATATTCTGGAGTGTTTTTAAACGTGGAAATACTAACATTAATGTCCACGAGCTTGTATTGTTGGGAAAACTGAGGTATTGATCCAGATGATGAACATGTTGATCAGGATTGAAGCATACCAGTGAAGCCCTTAAGCCTGTGGAGAGATAAATCAGACTTTTCCAATAGTTCTGGTATTCTTATATGAATAATCTTGTTCACACACAGAAATCTTATAAGAAAACGCCAGGTCATAGATTAAGGAGATATAGGAGAGTTAGTTCCTCAATAAGTTCAAAATAATGTACATTTATATAATGCTTCGGAAAATTAGGTTTTCTTATTTGGTACTATGGTTTAATTTTCTCCTTTAGAGGTTTGTGGTTGATGGCTGCAGTCGTAGGTTTAGTACCTGAGAACACATTGCATTCATAAGTCCCCCAACTTGTACACCTTAATAAACAAAACCAACACTCCACTTGTTCATTAAGAGAGACTTTATACTGAGTCTCACTGTATGATTCATTACGTTGTGTTAATGATTGAGAGACGAAGCCAGCAACCTGGAGTGACGTAGGAGGCGCATGACACATTCTGCCTCACCTTTCCCACTCAACCAAGTAGCATATATAGAGGGAAGGCGGCAGCCACGCCCATATATGTACAGTTGGTGTTGGTGGTGGAGGGTCGAGCTGTCAGGACTCTAACACATGCAGGTGGGTGGTGGTGGTGGTGGTGGTGATAGTGGTGATGTTGACAGTGATGATAGTAACTCTGATGGTGTTGGTAGTGGTAATGGTTTTGGTGATGGTGGTAGCAATGATATTGATGGTGATAAAGGTGGTACCAGTGATAATGGTGATGGTGTGGGTAGTGTTTGTTATGGTGATTGTGGTAGGATTGGTTGTGGTGGTGTTAGTGATGATGAATAGAGCTGACTGGTGGTTTGGTGGTAGTGTTGGTAGTCATGATGGCAGTGATGATGGTGGTGGTGTTGGTAGTGATGAAAGTGATGATAATGATGATTGATGTTTGTGATGGTAATGGCAAAGGAGTTTATTCTTCCCTGGTTACACTGTTAAGGTCCTCTTCTTGGTGGTCACTTCCGTGTCCAAGTATTGCGTTTAGTCCTCGATGGTAACACTGTGTTCAGTCCTCTGTGGAAATACTGTGTTTCTCAGAGAAGTGAACACACTGTTACCAGACAGGAGTTAACACACTGTTGCAGGACTGTAGTTAACACACTGTTACCAGACGGGAGTTAACACACTGTTGCAAGACGGGAGTTAACACAATGTTACCAGACGGGAGTTAACACACTGTTGCACGACGGGAGTTAACACACTGTTACCAGACGGGAGTTAACACACTGTTACAAGACGGGAGTTAACACAATGTCGTCTACCTGTCGTGGTAGTTTTGGGTGCGACTGGTACGGGAAAATCTAAGTTGGCTTTGGAAATAGCTGACAAATTTAATGGGGAAATAATCAGCGTGGATTCTATGCAAGTCGTGCTGATCGTGCTCCCGCTAGAGACCAAGGAAAATGGCCGCTTTGGATCGTTGTGCCGTGGGGGAAGAGGAGGGGAGTGTGGGGAAGGACGACCTCCTTGCCACGCTGTTAAGGCAGCTGGGGCAGTTGAGGAGTGAGGTTGACACTCTAAAGGGGGAAAATGAAGCCCTCAGGACGGAACTCCTTCAGGTAGGTGTCCTGCCTAGCAGGACACCTGCGAAAGAGGAGCAGGCGTGGAGAGTGGTTGTCTCCAAGGGGACTAGGGTCAGGCTTAGGAAAGCTGACCAGGGTGTGGAGTGCAGTAACCCTTACCAGGTGCTGCAGGAAGCTGGAGAGGAAGAGAAGAGGCAGGACGGTATGGATCAAGGAGAGGAAAGGGCAGTTGTATAAACCCTGCCCACAGGTAAGGTCGTGGTAGTTGGTGACAGCCAGGTGAGGTTTATGGATAGGGCTTTTTGTGCGAGAGATAGGAAACGTAGGACTAGGGTATGTTTTCCTGGGGCTGGGATAGGGCATGTAGCCGAGAGGTTAGACAGAGTTTTGTCAGAGCAGGGTACCAATCCAGTAGTGTGTCTTAGTGTGGGAGGAAACGACATAGGTAAGGTTAGGAGTGAGGAACTTTTCAAGAGGTATAGGGAGGCGCTGGGGAAGATTTGAGATAGGGGAGGGATCCCGATAGTATGTGGTGTCTTGCCTAGAAGAGGGGTTGGTCGTGAATGGCTGTCCAGGGCAATTGCTATTAATTGCCGACTGGAAAAACATTGTGCAAACAATGGTTGGGCATTCATTGATGACTGGCAACGATTTTATGGCAAAGACTACCTGCACTGTCGAGACGGAGTACACTTGTCTCGTGAGGGGGTAAAGACGTTGTCTGCATCCCTGGAGCGTGAAATTGTCACTCCGAAGGGGGGGTTTCGCCAGTAGAGATGGGTCGGGGAAAATGGGAGTAAAAAAACAAGCAGGTCCTGGGAAGTAGTGAAACAGAAGTAGATAATGCCGAAAATATAGTTAGTCATAATAACAAACATCAAAGTAATAAATGTAAAACAGATAGAAACGGAAGAAATAATTGAGTGTTTATTATACTAATAGTAGAAGCCTGTGTAACAAAATGGACCAGCTCAGGGCCATTGTTAGTAAAGAGAACATAGATATAATTGCAATAACGTAAACATGGATAAATTCAAACAGCAAAC
This sequence comes from Homarus gammarus, assembly GCA_958450375.1. Taxonomy (NCBI): domain Eukaryota; kingdom Metazoa; phylum Arthropoda; class Malacostraca; order Decapoda; family Nephropidae; genus Homarus; species Homarus gammarus. The sequence continues at coordinate 11,460 of CAUDMG010000530.1, forward strand.
ATTTTTTAGCAGAATTTCATATTCCAGGATATAACCTATTTAAATTTGACAGAGTAGGAAGGAGAGGTGGCGGTGTAGCAGTGTATATCAGGGCGTCATTAAAAAGCTGCAATAAATCAAACATTTAAACAAATAGCGACAATGAAAGTATTTGGGTAGAGATTGGTGAGGGCAGTGAATCCGTAGTCATTGGTGTTATATATAGACCACCTAATTTGAGTAGGAACGATGGTAAATTGCTATGGGAGGAAATAAAGAAGGCATCTGATAGAAACAATGTATGTATTCTAGGCGATTTCAACTTTTCAGGCATAGATTGGAAAAATCAACTTAGCGATAATGAATCTGAAGATTTTCTAGAAGCAGTACAAGATAGTTTTTTATATCAATTCATAAACTCGCCCACTAGAGGAAATAATATCCTCGATTTAGTTCTCAGTAATAATGAAAATCTAGTAAAAGATGTTGGGATTGGAGACGAACTAGGAAACAGTGATCATAAAGCCATATATTTTAACATAATATGGGATGGCAGGAAGAAGGAAAATTCGGCCTTGATCCCGGATTTTAGGAAGGCTAATTACGGTAGCTTAAGGAGAGACCTAAGGGATGACCCTATGGTCAAAAGATTAATCCCCCCCCACACCTCCGGAAACTGTCAACTTAGGACGGGATTACCCCGAATTTAATTTAGCAGCTACTTATGAACAATTTATTGCGACAATCAATAATGCTCAAAATAAACACATCCCTAAAAGAAAATTCAGATGGATACGGAACCAACCAAAATGGATGAATAATAGACTCTTAGATCTTCTAGGGAAAAAGAAAGGAGTATATAGAAAAGTTAAGAAAGGCGAAAATCACTTACTTGGTTACTATCAGAACCTAACAAGACAGGTAAAAACAGAAATTAGGAAAGCAAAGAGAAATTATGAAATCAAGATAGCAAACGAATCGAAAAATAACCCCAAAGCTTTTTATCAACTGTATAAATCAAAGGTTAGAGATACAATAGGTCCCCTTAAAACTACGACAGGAGAAATGACTGATGATGAGTTAGAAATGTGTAGTAAGTTAAATAGTCATTTTCGCTCCGTATTCACAAATGAAAACCTAGCACAGTTTCCAGAAGTTCATAAGGTATATAACGACAGTATAGAAAATATGTTGATGAATATCAATATTACTAGTAACGCTGTGCTTAAAGTAATTAACAAACTGAAGCCTCATAAATCGCCTGGTCCAGATGAGGTATATGCTAGAATATTAAAAGAATGTAGAGATGAGTTGAGTAAGCCATTAGCAGTTTTATTTAATAAGTCATTAGAATCGGGCCTAGTGCCAGAAGCTTGGAAACTTGCAAATGTAGTTCCGATTTTCAAAAAGGGTGATAAATCAATTGCATCAAATTACCGTCCCATTAGTCTCACGTCAATCATAGGCAAGTTGCTAGAGTCAATTATTGCTACAAAAATCAGAAGCCACCTTGAAACATTCAACTTAATTCATTCTTCTCAGCACGGGTTCACCCAGGGACGTTCTTGTCTCACAAATTTGCTTAGCTTTTTCTCAGAAGTATATGAAGCGGTAGATAATGATAAGTCATATGATATAATTTATTTAGATTTCAGTAAAGCATTCGATAGAGTCCCTCATGAGAGATTGATAAGGAAGGTAGAAGCACATGGAATAGGTGGATCATTATTAAAATGGATTAGGTCATGGTTAACTGGTAGGAAACAAAGAGTCAGCATAAATGGATTAAAGTCAGATTGGGTGTGGTCAAAAGCGGAGTTCCCCAGGGATCTGTATTGGGCCCTCTGCTGTTTGTTATATTCATTAATGATCTTGATTTAGACATAACTAGTAGGATTAGTAAATTTGCAGATGATACCAAAATGGGGAGAGTGATAAATTCAGACAGTGACTTTGAACACCTTCAAAGAGATCTAGATACCTTACATGAGTGGTCAGTAGACTGGCAAATGAATTTTGATACTGATAAATGCAAGGTACTACAGATAGGGAAGACGAATACAAACGTTAAGTATAAACTAGGTAACACGGAAATAGAAAACTCAGTTTGTGAAAAAGATCTAGGTGTATTTGTTAGCAACGACTTGAAACCTAGAAAACAATGTATTAGCGTTCGCAACAAGGCAAACAGGATTCTAGGGTTCATATCTAGGTCTGTGAGTAACAGAACTGCTGACGTTATCTTGAAACTTTACCTAGCATTAGTGAGGCCACACATGGATTATGCGGTTCAGTTCTGGTGTCCTTATTATAGAATGGACATAGATTCTTTGGAGAGAGTACAAAGAAGAATGACAAAAATGATCCATAATATTAGAAACCTTACATATGAAGAAAGACTGAAAAGCTTAGGCTTGCATTCATTAGAGAGGCGTAGAGTTAGGGGAGATATGATAGAGGTGTACAAGTGGGTGAGTGGGATTAACAAGGGTAAAATGGAAGATGTTCTGAAGCTCAGTAATAACGAAATAACTAGAACAAATGGCTTTAAATTAGATAAATTCCGATTCAGAAAGGATATAGGCAAGCACTGGTTTGGTAATAGAGTTGTGGATATGTGGAATAGGCTTCCGAGTGCTATAGTAGGATAGGGGACGCTAGGGAGCTTCAAGACGAAGTTGGACAGGCACATGGAAGTGCTGGGATGGGTGTGAAAGGGATCTGCCCTGTATGGGCCAGTCGGCCTCCTGCAGTATCCCACTTTCTTATGTTCTTATGTTCTTATGTTATGTTACCAGACGGGAGTTAACACACTGTTGCAAGACGGGAGTTAACACAATGTTACCAGGCGGAAGTTAGCACATTATTACCCACAGAGACGATGGCTCGCCCGCTGAAGGAAGTATTAGAAGTCCCGGATGTCTACCAGGACCTGCTAGCCAACCCCAGTACCTTCAGGTAACCCACCTCCACCTTCAGATAGACATAATAGTGTATGGTGAAGTAGATATAATGGTGTATGGTGCAGTCGATATAATGGTGAATGGTGCAGCAGATATATTGGTGTATGGTACAGTAGATATAATGGTGTATGGTGCAGTTGATATAATGGTGTATGGTACAGGTTCAAACAGAGTGTGTCACTAGTCGTCTCTTGTGCCGAATGGAAACCTCACTTGGATTTATTGAAGTCTCCGGACGGTCATCTTACCGTTCAAGGACCTCTGGCCAACTTGCTGAACATGGTGGCTGCCTCACTTAACTTCACGTAAGTAAGAGAGAGAGAGAGAAAGAGAATTTGTCTTACTCTTCATTTTCTTAGACTTAAGTTTTTGTCGTCTACCTTCGAGAAATATTAATACAATAACTCTAACGTAACATCATTCATTACTAAATAAGATGTAATGTATTATAAGTAAATATTAAAACAACATATAGTAGTAGGAAGAGTTAAGGTACAACCGAACACTGAGTTATCTGGACCTGCACTTGTTACTTACGAAACATTGGACCCAGACTGTGAGCCTCGAAGCCACAAGGTATTATTGCTCTCGGCAAAGACCTTATTTTGGGAGATAAGAAGCGGCAGAGAAATAATGTCTGCCAAAGTTCTCTAGATATTTCCTGCGTGATGTTTAGTGTTGGTTTATATTTCTGTTTTAAATTTCTTAAATACTTTTTAACGTTTGGTTCAGTATCATTCGATATTACTATTGCTATCACAACATTATTCTTGGTTTATCAAACATTTGTACTATGATGAATTTCATTTATATTATATACTAAGCGCTTGATTGTTAGTAAACAATGGAAAGACATCATGTAAATGTCCCGGTTTTGTGTCCTGTAAAGCTTCCAAAAATATTAGAAATATTTTTAGAAATGTTTCAATATTTCTTGATGAACAAAATTTACTCGGGTTTGACAGTGTACTGTATGTTCATTACAGGTGTTGACAGTAACTGTCATTACATGTTTGAACGCATTACAGGTGTTGACAGTAACTGTTATTGCATGTACTGATAGTATCCGTCACAACATATACTGACAGTAACTGTCTAGTATCACAAGTGTAGACAGTAACTGTTTATTCACACTTGTGTTGACAGTAACTCTAGTATTACAGGTGTTGACAGTAACTATCTACTAACACAGGTCTTGACAGTAATTGTCATTACAGGTGTCGACAGTAACTGTCTATTAACACAGGTATTGACAGCAATTGTCATTACATGTGTTGACAGTATCTCTAGTATCAAAGGTGTAGACAGTAACTGTCTATTAACACAGGTGTTGATAGCAATTGTCATTACAGGTGTTGACAGTAACTGTCTAGTATCACAGGTGTAGACAGTAACTGTCTATTAAGACATGTGTTGACAGTAGCTGTATAGTATTACAGGCGTTGACAGTAACTGTCTATTAACACAGGTGTTGACAGTAACTGTCTATTAACACATGTGTTGACAGTAACTGTCTAGTATTACAGGTGTAGACAGTAACTCTCTATTAACACAGGTGTTGACAGTAACTTTCTATTATCACAGGTGTTGACAGAAACTGTCTATTAATACAGGTGTTGACAGTAACTGTCTATTAACACAGGTGTTGACAGTAACAGTCTATTAACAAAGGTGTTGGCAGTAGCTGTCTATTAACACAGTTGTTGACAGTATCTGGCTAGTATCACGAGTGGAGACAGAAACTGTCTATTAACACAGGTATTGACAGTAACTGTCTATTAACACAGGTGTTGACAATAACTGTCTATTAACACAGGTGTTGACAGTAACTGTCTACTAACACAGGTGTTGACAGTATTTGTCTAGTATCACGAGTGGAGACAGAAACTGTCTATTAACACAGGTGTTGACAGTAACTGTCTATTAACACAGGTGTTGACAGTAACTGTCTAGTATCACATGTGATGACAGTAACTGTCTCGTATCACAGGTGTTGACGGTAACTGTCTATTAACAAAGGTGTTGACAGTAACTGTCTAGTATCACAGGTGTTGACAGAAACTGTCTATTAACACAGGTGTTGACAGTAACTGTCTAGTATCACAAGTGTTGACAGTAACTGTCTATTAACACAGGTGTTGACAGTAGCGGTCTATTAACACAAGTGTTGACAGTAACTGTCTATTAACACAGGTGTTACAGTAACTGTCTATGAACACAGGTGTTGACAGTAACTGTCTAGTATCACGAGTGTAGACAGTAACTGTCTATTAACACAGGTGATGGCAGTAACTGTCTATTAACACAGGTGTTGACAGTAACTGTCTAGTATCACAGGTGTTGACAGTAACTGTCTATTAACACAGGTGTTGACAGTAACTGTCTATTAACAAAGTTGTTGAGAGTAACTGAATATTAACACAGGTGTTGACAGTAACTGTCTAGTATCACAGGTGTTGACAGTAACTATCTATTAACAAAGGTGTTGATAGTAACTGAGTATTAACACAGGTGTTAACGGTAACTTTTCTAGTATCACAGGTGTTGACAGTGACTATTAACACAGGTGTTGACGGTAATTGTCTAATACAGGGGTCACAAAACTTTTTTCACAGTGGGCCAGATAACTGAAAGAATGACGAGCGCGGGCCGCATAGTCATTCTGTTCAATACTTGCAAGCCAGAACGAAAGCTCTGGGAAAAAAGACGAAAAACTAAGTTTAGCATTCCATGTTAATCATGGGTGAGTGGCGTGCAATGCACAAAAAACAAAGACAACCAACATATTTATTTACTAAAAAGTTATCAAAGAAGCCGACGTTAGCAAAAACATAGTTACATCAGACCTAGTGTGCACATATCCGAATCTCACAAACTAAGCAGCAAAAAAGGTTAGTGAGATTTGTGAAACTGACGTTTCACTGACGTCGGCGGGCCGTAGTTTGGTGACCCCTGGTCTAATAACACAAGTGTTGACAGTAACTGTCTATGAACACAGGTGTTGACAGTAACTGTCTAGTATCACAAACGTAGACAATATCTGTCTAGTATCACAGGTGATGACAGTAATTATTAACACAGTTGTTGTCAGTAACTGTCTATTAACACAGGTGCTGACAGTAACTGTCTATTAACAAAGGTGTTGACAGTATCTCTAGTATCACAGGTGTAGTCAGTAACTTTTCTAGTATCACAGGTGTTGACAGTAACTGTCTAGTATCACAAGTGTAGACAGTAACTGTCTACTATCACAGGCGTTGACAGTAACTGTCCATTAACGCAAGTGTAGACAGTAACTGTCTATTAACACAGGTGTAGACAATAACTGTCTTTTAACACAGGTGTTGACAGTAACTGTCTATTAACACAGGTGTAGACAGTAATTGTCTATTAACACAGGTGTTGAGAGTAACTGTCTATTAACACAAGTGTTAACAGTAACCGTTTATTGTTACTTGTTTTGAGGATAAATGATCTGCTGCAGGTACAGTTTGGTAACACCTGAGGACCAAGCCTGGGGAAGCAAGCTACCTGATGGCAACTGGACAGGCATGGTGGGACAAGTGTTTAGACAGGTAAGTGACATTGTCTTCATCTTCTGTGTTATATTAGTCTGCTAAAGAGATGTTTTATTACATGTTGATAGTGAACATTTGTCCAGTAGTTTGAACAATTTGTTGTATATTTATTGTGTTACTATTAACTGCTGCAACGCCTTATGAACAACCCTGGATAAAGGTGAAGGTTACAGGTCAACATTTCAGGTCTCCCCGTCACAGGTAGTACCCAACAGAATTAGTTACAGGTCAATATTACAGGTCACCCTGTCACAGGTAGTACCCACCACTATTAACTAGTTACAATGTCAACATTACAGGTCACCCCCAGGCAGGTAGTACCCACAGGTATTAACTGGTTGCAGGTCAACAGTGCAGGGTCACCCCGCAGCAAGCAGCACCCACCAGTATTAACTAGTTACAGGCCAATAATTACAGGTCACCCTGCGACAGGCAGCACCCACCACTTTTAAGTATAGTTGCTACTAAATTTTCACGGTTGAAACAGAACATATTTATAACCAGAATACGGCAATAGTTTTAACATGAGTTCAAGATCTTTGAAGAAATTATTACGAGAGCCAAGAATATCGATACTTTGCCGGAAGCAGCAGCGTGTGGGAAGGGGATGTTCGGGTCGGCTGGGTCGCGGCGTTACGCGAATGTGGGAAAAAATAGCACAGGAGAAAATGACAATAGGAAAATGAGGCACCGGAAAAAAAGCTATAATCATCAGACCAGGAAAATATGGCGCATTAATTTTTATGACATGTTTTCGCTTAAATTTGATAATGGTTGTTACTGAAACTTACAGAGTTATATCAACGTCATAACATAAAACATTTATTACCTTTAACTAAAACATCCTACCGTATGTTAGTGAAAACTCGTACAGAAATGAATTACAAAATTAAAAATGTCACAATGCATATTATTATTTAAGATTTCCAACGAATGTTATAGCCAGCTTTCAGTTATCATGTTTCCGTGTTGTGCAGGAGGCAGACATCGCATTGGGACCATTCGCACAGTCGGTGGAGAGGAGGCAAGCTGTAGACTACACTCAGTCATTCTTTTTTGACGGGCGAACTATCATCGCTGGGAAAGGTCGAACAGAGATAGACCCCTGGAGCTTCATGTTACCCCTGCAGCCTCCGGTGTGGGTGGCACTGCTGGTCGGGCTGGTGGCGGCCTGGTTGTCTCTAGTGGTCATGGGCCACAACCCCAAGGACTCATCACAACTAACAAGTGCCTCACACTTCATGCGGGCCTCACACTTACTCTTCCAACACCTGAGAATCATTCTGCGTCAAGGTCAGTTGAAACACTTTATTCAGATACTGAGTCTCATTAGAACCGACCCAGCATGTCTGTAGCTGGTTCAGATCACTGAACACCTCTAAGGTTGTGTTATTTAAGTGGAGAGGATGTACTGTTGATGATAGTGTAGCAGCTACACAATCATCAATACTACTTCCGCTACACTGTAGCGGATGTAGTGTAGATGATAGTGTAGTGTAGTACTCGTCAATTTGACTACAGTGTCTCTGCTAAATACAAGAATCTCCAGTATGGTGTTGCCCTGAAAACTGCTGCGAGCAACGTCAGGTTAGTGAGAGAAATGAGCGTTGTTATCCACATCCCCAAATACACATTACACCGTACTTTGTTTACCAATACAGCATTTTGTTGACTGTGATGATAGTTAAAGAAATAAGAGGCTTTAGTTTATCGGCATTATCCTCGACTCACCTGACCTAAGTGCATGTTGACTTATCCTTAGTGTGTTGCGACAGTGTTGGTCAGTGTTACCTCCACTTTTAACAGATGTGAGTATGAACATGACACGTGGGCGGGAGATGGTGTTAGTGGGTGGATGGGTGGTGGTGTCGGTGGTGGTGACGTGTTGCTACAGTGGGACATTGGTGTCACTGCTGGCAGTGCGTCACGTGCCGCAGCCCCTGCAGACCATAAGGGACGTGTTGGACGCTACAGACATCACGGTGGTGCTAGAGGGAGCAAACACCATCGTGCCTGTCACCCTCGCTGTAAGTTTGGCTTCTCTTAACACACACATTTTAACCGTTCCATGACTGCTGTGACGTCATATAAAATAGTAAGTCGCATACTGAAAGATTAATATACGAATGATACAAAACTAACTGAAAGTATGATTTTTTCTATTTTTACATTTTATTCTCAGATCCTTGCCACTACTATACAGTAAACCGAAATACCATCTAAAACAATCCTGCCTCAATGTTTACCAAATATGTTCCTTTACCGTACTAACAAGTGTTTCTTACTACTGGCAGAAAATAAAGACTGGGGAGCTGAAGGAGCTGAACGACCTCAAGTATTTTGGTCGTTTGAAATACAAGAACAGTGCATTATTTAAAAAAGAGGTGGAGCCACTTGTGCTACGAGGAGACCACGTCCAAATAGCCACCACCCTCACTATCAACAGCCAAATAGACAGAGGCTTCGCTACAACCAGTAAGAGTTAAACTTTATTGAACATAATGGGATATGCGAACATACACACACACACACACACACACATGTAACCAACCATTTATCAGTTGGGTGTGTGTCCAGGGAGGTGTGACTTCTACAAGGGGCGACAAACCTTCTTCATAACCCAACACTGTCTCATCGGCCAGAAGGGTAACCCTATAGTGGCTGCCCTCAGTCGTAGGTAAGCTGGTGCTGCTACACTGTAAGTAGTGAACCACCTGTTACTGCTACACTGTAAGTAGTGAACCACCAGTTATTGCTAAACTGTAAGCAGTGAACCATGTGTTACTATTACACTGTAAGTAGTAAACCACCTGTTACTGCTACATTGTAAGTAGTGAACCACCTGTTACTGTTTCACTGTAAGTAGTGAACCACCTGTTGCTACTACGCTGTAAATAGTGAACCACCTGTTGCTGCTACACTGTAAGTAGTGAACCACCTGTTACTGCTACACTGTAAGTAGTGAACCACCTGTTACTGCTACACTGTAAGTAGTGAACTACATTTTACTGCTACATTGTAAGTAGTGAACCACCTGTTAGGGCTACACTGTAAGTAGTGAACCACCTGTCACTGCTACATTGTAAGTATTGATCCACCTGTTACTGCTACACTCTAAGTAGTGAACCACCTGTTGCTGCTATATTGCAAGTAGTGAACCACCTGTTACAGCTACATTGTAAGTAGTGAACCACCTGTTACTGCAACACTGTAAGTAGTGAAACACCTGTTACTGCTACATTATAAGTAGTGAACCAGCTGTTACTGATGCACTGTAAGTAGTGAACCACCTGTTACTGATACACTGTAAGTAGTGAACCACCTATTGGTGCAACACTGTAAGTAGTGAACCACCTGTTGCTGCTACACTGTAAGTAGTGAACCACCTGTTACAGCTACACTGTAACTAGTAAACCACCTGTTGCTGCTATACTGTAAATAGTGAACCTCCTGTTACTGCTACACTGTACTGTAAGTAGTGAACCACCTGTTGCTGCTACACTGTAAGTAGTAAACCACCTGTTACTGCTACACTGTAAGTAGTGAACCACCTATTGCTGCTACACTGTAAGTAGTGAACCACCTATTACTGCTACACTGTAAGTAGTGAAGCACCTGTTGCTGCTATACTGTAAATAGTGAACCACTTGGGCTGAGCTACCTACAGTATATATAACAACGGGGCGGACACAACAGAGACGAGGTTATTGGGACTTTGATAACAGGACAACAGGTGAGAGATAACAGAGACACTGTTGCAGGATCAGAAGCGTGGTGGAGGCCGGGCTGTACCCTTACTGGCTGGACAAGAGTCTACCCGTTTACCATAACTGTCGTCACTCGCCGTCCAAAATTACCGTCCGGGAGCCTCTCGCCCTCGACAACTTCTGGGTAACTACCCCGTTATTACTAACAATCTTCACCAAGGCAACTGCCTCATTACTTCTATCCCGATCTAACTGTCTACATTAACGCTAATTACCCATTGATATTTAACTACTTCACTGTGGCTAATGACCTCATTTATTTTATCTCGTTATACCTCACTATGTCTATCTATCCCGATATATATAACTGTGTGTGTGTGTGTGTGTGTGTGTGTGTGTGTGTGTATTAAGCATTTGTGTCACACAGGGGATGTTGGTGGTCCTGATAGCTGGACACTTGGTGGCGCTGTTGGTGTTTTGCTTGGAACTGAAAGATGGCAGCAACTGATACATCTTCCTCCTCCACACATGACACACGTGAGTTGTTAAACCTTCCTCCCCCACACCTGACACACGTTAATTTGTTAAGCCTTCCTCCTCCACACCTGACACTCGTTAGTTTGTTAAACCTTCCTACTCCACACCTGACACACGTGAGTTGTTAAACCTTCCTCCTCCACACCTGACACTCGTGAGTTGTTAAACCTTCCTCCTCCACACCTGACACTCGTTAATTTGTTAAGCCTTCCTCCTCCACACCTGACACTCGTTAGTTTGTTAAACCTTCCTACTCCACACCTGACACACGTGAGTTGTTAAACCTTCCTCCTCCACACCTGACACTCGTGAGTTGTTAAACCTTCCTCCTCCACACCTGACACTCGTTAATTTGTTAGGCCTTCTTCCTCCACACCTGACACTCGTTAGTTTGTTAAACCTTCCTACTCCACACCTGACACACGTGAGTTGGGTAAACCTTCCTCCTCCACACCTTACACTCGTGAGTTGTTAAACCTTCCTCCTCCACACCTGACACACGTGAGTTGCTAAACCTTCCTACTCCACACCTGACAGACGTGAGTTGTTAAACCTTCCTCCTCCACACCTGACACACGTGAGTTGTTAAACCTTCCTACTCCACACCTGACACACGTGAGTTGGTAAACCTTCCTACTCCACACCTGACACACGTGAGTTGGTAAACCTTCCTACTCCACACCTGACGCTCGTTAATTTGTTGAGCCTTCCTCCTCCACACCTGACACTCGTTAGTTTGTTAAACCTTCCTACTCCACACCTGACGCTCGTTAATTTGTTAAACCTTTCTCCTCCACACCTGACACACGTGAGTTTTGTAAACCTTCCTCCTCCACACCTGACACTCGTGAGTTTGGTATACCTACATCCTCCACACCTGACACTCGTGAGTTTGGTAAACCTTCCTCCTCCACACCTGACACACGTGTGTTGTTAAACCTTCCTCCTCCACACCTGACACACGTGAGTTGTTAAGCCTTCCTCCTTCACACCTGACACACGTGTGTTGTTAAACCTTCCTCCTCCACACCTGACACACGTGAGTTGTTAAACCTTCCTCACCCACACCTGACACACGTGAGTTGTTAAGCCTTCCTCCTCCACACCTGACACACGTGAGTTGTTAAACCTTCCTCCTCCACACCTGACACACGTGTGTTGTTAAACCTTCCTCCTCCACACCTGACACACGTGAGTTTGGTAAACCTTCCTCACCCACACCTGACACACGTGAGTTGTTAAGCCTTCCTCCTCCACACCTGACACACGTGAGTTGTTAAACCTTCCTCCTCCACACCTGACACACGTGAGTTGTTAAACCTTCCTCCTCCACACCTGACACACGTGTGTTGTTAAACCTTCCTCCTCCACACCTGATACTCGTGAGTTGGATAAACCTTCCTCCCCTACACCTGACACACGTGTGTTGTTAAACCTTCCTCCTCTACACCTGACACTCGTGAGTTTGTTAAACCTTCCTCCTCCACACCTGATACTCGTGAGTTGGGTAAACCTTCCTCCCCTACACCTGACACACGTGTGTTGTTAAGCCTTCCTCCTCCACACCTGACACTCGTGAGTTTGTTAAACCTTCCTCCTCTACACCTGACACTCGTGAGTTGGGTAAACCTTCCTCCTCTACACCTGACACACGTGAGTTGTTAAGCCTTCCTCCTCCACACCTGACACTCGTTAGTTTGGTAAACCTTCCTCCTCTACACCTGACACTCGTTAGTTTGGTAAACCTTCCTCCTCTACACCTGACACTCGTGAGTTGTTAAACCTTCCTCCTCCACACCTAACACTCGTAAGTTTGGTAAACATCTACACTCAAAACTAGGCCAAAAGTCGTCTATTAAAGTTGACAGTAACAACGTCGTTTTGTTGTTGTGTTAACACGGTGAAAGATCACTTATTGAGGATAATATTCACAATTATTTTTTTTTCACGAGTTTTATGGAATTTGATCATTCAATAAAGGGTGAAATAGGAACCGAGTCTGTGTGGGTAGAAATCACGGGAAGGAAGAGAAAAACTAATTATGGGAGTGTATTTACAGGCCCCCCATGTCTTAGCAAAGAAGCAGCTCAGCCCATATGGCAGATAATGAGTAGGGCAGCAAAATATAACAACCTATGCATTATGGGGGATTTCAACTTCAGAAATATTGACTGGGACAACATTGCAGGAGACTATGAATCTGAACACTTCCTAGACGCAGTACAGGACAATATTTTGAAACAACTAATTACAGAACCTACTAGAGGTGACAATATATTAGACCTAGTATTGACAAATAAAGAAAATATTATCAGAGATATCACAGTAGGGGAAGAACTAGGTAACAGTGATCACAGAGAAATCAGGTTCACCCTAAATTGGGAAACGAAAAACAATGACAATATGGTCAGAGTCCCAAACTTTCGGCTGGCGGATTATCAGGGGTTAAGAAGGTACTTAGGTGAGGTCACGTCAGTTCCCAGTAGGAAGTGGTGAGGTCATATATGACACAACAATTGATCATGACTATAATATATTCACCAGTATACTACATAAAGCACAAGAACAAAATATACCACACAGAAAAATTAGGTCAAATAAGAATGAGCCAAGGTGGATGACCAGAAAACTTAAACATGACAAAGGAATAAAGAAAGGAATATATAAGAAATTAAAGGGAGGGGAGGAGCAGCTCAGAAACAGGTATAATGAACTATCTAGGAATGTTAAGAAAAATGTAAGGAAAGCAAAGAGAGACTATGAAATCAAAATAGCAAGAGAATCCAAGGCGAATCCCAAGGAATTTTTCCAGGTATATAGGACAAAGGTCAAGGACAAAGTTTGGCCTTTAAAGTCAGGGAGGGGAGAATTGATAAATGGCAGTGAAGACATGAGCAAAGCATTAAACAGCTACTTCTTATCAGTTTTCACAGAAGAAATTTGCGATGAAATTCCGGAGGTGGAACTGATATTTAAGGGAAAGGAAGAAGAGAAATTAAAGAATATCACTATCAGAAAAGAGGATGTTCTTAAGAAGATAAATAAACTAAAGAATACAAAATCCCCAGGGCCGTATGAAATTTTTCCTCGAGTCTTAAAAGAGTGTAGGGAACAGATTAGCGGACCCCTCGTAAACTTATTTACAAAATCATTAGACACTGGAGTTGTGCCAGAGTTGTGGAAACAGGCGAATGTAGTACCCATATTTAAAAAGGGAGACAGAGCATCAGCGTCAAATTACCGGCCGATCAGTTTGACGTCAGTAGTGGGGAAATTTCTTGAATCAATTATAGCAGATAGCCTCCGATCGCATCTAGAGAAAAGCAAATTAATCTACGACTCTCAACATGGGTTTACAAAGGGAAAATCTTGTCTAACAAATCTGCTGACGTTTTTTAGGAAAGTCTTCGAGGTAGTAGATAATGACGAAAATTACGATGTTATTTACTTAGACTTTAGCAAAGCATTTGACAGAGTACCGCATCAGAGGGTTCTGAGAAAAATTAAGGCTCATGGTATCGAGGGGAAAGTTTTAAATTGGATAAAATCATGGCTCACCGATAGAACGCAGAGGGTCAGCGTAGATGGTGTTAAATCTGAGTGGGGCCGTGTAACCAGTGGGGTTCCCCAGGGGTCAGTACTAGGCCCACTCTTGTTCATAATCTACATAAACGATTAAGATACTGGGATCAGCAGTGACATAAGCAAGTTTGGGGATGACACCAAAATAGGGCGGCAAATTAATTCAGGGCAGGATGCAAATGCATTACAGGAGGATGTAAATAAACTGCAGGGGTGGTCTGAAAAATGGCAAATGAAATTCAACACCAGCAAGTGCAGCGTACTTAATATTGGAAGAACAAATACTTATAATGTATACAGCCTGAACAACATCAACCTAGAGAAGTCGACTTGTGAAAGAGACCTAGGGGTACTTGTAAGCCCGGACCTACGGCCTAGAAAACAGTGCGTTAATGTTCGAAATAAGGCAAACAGAGTATTGGGGTTTATATCTAGAAGTGTAAGTAACAAGAGTGCAGAGGTCTTATTGCAACTATATCTTGCGCTAGTTAGGCCGCACCTCGATTATGCGGTTCAGTTCTGGTGCCCCTATTATATTATGAATGAATATAAATTCACTAGAGTCGGTGCAGCGAAGAATGACAAAAATGATTCAGGGACTTAGAAACCTTCCATATCAGGATAGGTTAAAGAAACTTAACTTGCATTCCCTAGAAAGACGAAGAGTGCGGGGAGATATGATAGAAGTATTTAAGTGGGTGAAAGGAATCATTAAAGGGGATATAGATAAAGTTCTTATAATATCCGAGCAGGATAGGACTCGGAGCAACGGATTCAAGTTAGATAAGTTTAGGTTTAGGAGGGAGATAGGAAGAAACTGGTTCACAAATAGGGTGGTGGACGAGTGGAACAAGCTTAGCAACTTTATAGTAAGTGCGGGAACTCTGGAAAGTTTCAAAAGGAGGCTAGATAGATTCATGGATGATAGAGAGTGGTAGTAACTCTCGACAGGAGCTGTCATGCACAGGCCAACCGGCCTATTGCAGACTCCTTATTTTCTTATGTTCTTATGTTCTTATATGTATAATATAACAACAGCACGCTTTTGTCCTTATGTATTTTACCTTTACAGCTATAGTGTATGTTTATAATTCAGGCTATTGTCTCATAGTTATCCGTAATATACTGTATGTGAACTATATTAATACAATATAGCATAATAATATCACACTATGATTGTCTTTATAGTTATTTGTATTTGTTTAATATTCAAATTCAATAACTTTCAGATTGTCATGATATAAATAAGTTGCTATACAAAACATAAACAAAAATATGGAATGTTCAACAGATCTCACGCAAGAAAGTTCTCAAGAGTCAACACGATGGTCGATGTCTTCAGCACAAGTTTTGTCTCGGGAAATGTGATCAACAGAGAGTCAACGTAGGGTAGGTGAAAGGTGTGCGGCTGATACCTGAAGTTGTTAATATAGTGAAGATAACAGAGTCGAGGACAAGGACAAAGTTGTGTAAGAGTAAACCAACATTTACTGAATACTTTTATGGAGTGTTAGAGATCTTAGGACGACAACACTGTATAATAATTCTCTCGTAAGATGAACAGCCATGTAGACAACAAAAGCTTTTTTAAACATAGGAAGAGAAAAATGTTTCATTAGTGGTATAATATTTGTGCAGGTACGTGTTTATGTCTGCTACCCTTAGTACACACAAAATTGTTGTAGATATTTCAGGTTTTTTGTTGGTTTCGTCAAATTTCTGTTACTACTGTATTATGTGATGCCATTGGACGTTTTACCCTGAATCATTTGGAGGCAAATTGAGATTATAAAATATTTTACAGATTTTAAAGTATCTTGTTGTGGTAAAGTTTATGTTGCTAATGAGTAATTTTTTCCAAACATGTTTTAAAATATGCAGGAAATAACGATCAATATTTTGATAAAATTATCAGGAATAAATGTGATGACTCAAGTCGTCTGACTGAGCGTGTCATTTCCATATAATTAGTGATGAAAACCTGAAAATAATTTAGGATAGGAGAATACCATTATAAAGTGAAGGCTTATTTACACTGTAGTGGATACTCTCCCCTACACAACTGCCGACTGATCACCTGCCGTTCGCTTACCAGCCAATCAGCTTTCATGTAGTAGAAGCTTTTCCAAGTTTAGAAGCTCCAAAAGTTGTTGGTAGCAAAAGGCAGAGCGGGGAAGATGAGTAGAAGCCCCAGCGACATCAAGACTAGGTCTCAGGTGCGGATGCAGGAGTACTACTGCTCACTGATTTCTAACCTTCCCAAGCAGAGACGAGTTCAGCACACCAGGCCTCTCCTACGAGCTGCACGGTGATTGGCCCAACACATTTCACACCTCACTTCCCTGATCCTGACCAACCGTATAAATGCGCGTAAGCTACATGACATTTCCTCCACACAAGACAACAACACACACAATCTAGCCGACCAAGCACTGAGAATCCATGGCCCAACCCAACACGCACCTGACGCTTGACCTGACGCTAGCCTGACTCTGTCCTGTCGCCTCCTGGCCGCGTCCGGGCGAGTTGCTGCTGCCTCCAACTTATATTCCCTCACGCAAGCGGTGTTTTGCCACTGCACCTATTCTCTCCTCCTAAAATTCACTTCAATCCTCCCTTTATTCTTCCCCTGAACCTCTTTCCCCCCTGTCACTCGCATTTTTCGATTCGATTCTACAACACCTCCGGGTCATCACACGATACCCACCACCCAGATAGCTTAGAAATTATCATCTCCCAGCAAGTGCGGACCCCAGTTCGGGGGGCGCGCCACTCCGAAACTGACCACGTCCAAGAGTGGGGGTTGGTGGTAAGTGTCCACTGATCGGGGGTCCGCTCACACTTGCAACCTGCAGTATCCTTTCATATCTGCAGGTAGGACAACCTACAATCCCAATCCGGTCTGGCTGCTCCAGGAGCTCCAGCCGGAACCACCAAAAGGGCCGCCTATAGGCAAAGGCCCGTGTCGGACTACGGTCCGACAATCTCAACAACAACAACGCTACAACACCTGACTCTCTAACCCTCTCTCACCATGAACGGTTACGAGTTTGATAACGTGGCGCGGATACGTCCGGATACGCCGACCTGCTCCAAGAAATTAAACCTCCTAGTTCTCAAGAAGTTCTTTGAAACTAATGAGATCATGGGGATCACCAAGGTGGAACGACTGAGCTCCATGGTGACATCAAGATCACCTTCGCCGAGAAGGGTATGCCCGTACAGCTCGCGAGATCCCAGACATCAACGGCATTCCATTTAAAATGATTGCCTACAAGTGGGACAACCTGAAGCTGGGAGTAATCGCCCATGCTGAAATTGCCCACGTGGACCAAGCAGAGCTGAGTGAGCTCCTCAAGGGGCAACTCCAAGTTGTGAAGAAGCTGTCCGACACCACTGCCCTCATCGGACACCATACAACCTTACCAAAGGAGGCTCAATTGGCGTGGGTAACTGTGCGAGTCAAGCCCTACTGCAGACCGAAACGCTGTTACAAATGCCAGCACTACGGACACACTGTCAACAAGTGTGAGGCGCAGGACACTGTTAGGTTCTGAATAATAAGTTCTATATACAGGAGAGAACACAAACACCTGTATAGTTTTGTAGGTTCGGTTTACTGGATAAGAGTATGTACACAGAGGGAAGCAGCACTTTCCCTTGGCTAGGCTCCTTGTCAACTGCTATAGGCAAAGTCTTGAGCGGACCTTTTCTTTTGGATCCGTTCTGAGCGTCGAGGGACTTCATCACTGGGAAGGGTATGGGACTCAACACTGGTGGCGGGGCCAGCAGAAGGCATTGTTACGGGTCGGAGAAAACGGCGGTTCCTCCACCACACACGACCACTGGGTAACCGCACCTGGTAGTCCCGTGACCTGCCGAGACCCATAACTACGCCTACTTTGTCCCAACGTAGGGAGGTCGGGTCCTGAACACGGACTTGGGTGCCGACACTCAACCTGGGGAGAGAACGGGCGTGGTCATTGTAGCCGTCGGCGACGTCCTGAACACGTTCGGCGGCTCGGCGATCACAATCCTCTGTCTTGGCCTGCCACTCCTTGGAGAAGGATTGAGGGTGAGCAGGGACACAAGAACGAAGGGGGCGTCCATACAAAACCTGGGCAGGGGAGCGTCCGGTGTAGTTAGGTGTGTTGCGGAGTTCAAGAAGACCCCTGTCGAAGGCCTCGCAGTCAATGTTCCCAGAAGGGGCCACCTTAAGGATGAGGTGCTTCAGGGATTTGACAGCAGCCTCAGCGTGGCCGTTGGACTGCGGGTAATGGGGCGATGACAACACATGCCGGACTCCCCATCGGTCAAGGAACACAGCAAAGTCCCGGCTTGTGAACTGAGGCCCTCCGTCGGTTCGCAGGCGTACAGGAACGCCCACGTCACGGAAGTAGTGGCGGAACTTGCTGATGGTGGCGGCAGACGTCGTGTCATTGCCGCACTTGATGACAACCGGCCAACCAGAGAGACGGTCGACGATAACCAGGAAGGACTTTCCTGACACACAGAAAAAGTCGGCCGACACAGACTCAAAGGGGCGGGTGGGGTTGTCGTCACTCATAAAGGATTCCTGCTGCTGGCTGGGTTGTAATACGCGGCGGGGCTTACACACCCGGACAGCATTGGAGATGTCGGGGTCGATGCCAGGCCGGAACACAGTCTGTCTTGCACGCCGTTTGGTGGCCTCGGCTCCACAGTGACTGTCGTGGAGGCGAGCCAAGGCGTGGAGGCTTGAAGCAGCAGGGAAAACTACCGAAGGAGAGGTGTCACTGGCCAGAGGTAGGGGCAGGGCGGCAGCAGGGTAGTTGCTGCTCCCTTCGTGCACCCTGTTGGCGTGTTTTACCTCGAGAATCGGTGTTGGGGAGTCCTGGGAGATGATGGCCAACTCTTGGCAATGTCTGTAGGACAGCAAAGGAGTCGGGACGCCATTATGCACATCAATCCAGGCTTGACACGACCTGTTGCCAAAGGTGACGTGTGCATAGAGTGAACCTAGGGCCGGGGTCATCTGTGAACCATCTGCCATAAAGCGGAGATCCTTGGGGGGCGGTCCTAGATCACTTGGAGAGAGCCCCAAGCATTGCAAATGCTGGGGACCGATGACTGTAGCATCAGCGCCGGTGTCGGGCAACATCTGAAGACGGGATGACACACCGCCGTAGGTCATGATGACGCTGATGTACTGGGGGACTTTGGTCCTGGGACGCGGGGGGGAGCACACATTCCTAATGTGGCTCGAGCGTTGTCAGGAGTCGTCGTGCCTCTGATTGGAAGACTGTGGGCGGCCCTCTCTGGTGGAAGGGGGCTGAAGCTTCCGCCGACGCGGTCCCTTGGGTATGTTGGAAGGGCAACACTTGTCATAGTGGCCCAGACGACCACACACATTGCACTGGACGCGTTTGGCTGGGCACCGTACTGTGAGTGACCAGTGGCCCTTACGGTCACAACTGTTGCAGGTAGACTGAGCAGCTGGACACACCTGTGTTCCGTGCTGCTTACCACAGTTGTTGCAAAATAAACCGGGCGTGGACGTGGTGGGCGAAGGCGTAGGAACAGACTTCTTGTCCTTCTTGTACCGGGACACAGCGCGTACAGCTGTAGGGGGAGCACGGATGGCAGAGGTGGCACACCTGGCAGCCTCATAGGAGCGACATATCGTCGACACATCCATAAGAGAAGAGGAAGAGTCGAGGGAGGTGAGGCGTTGGACAAGTTCCTCGTCCTTAACACCCATCAGGATCACCTGCCTCAACTGGGTCTCCTCGCACTGCTGGTGGTGGCCTGGGCATATATCTACCTCTTCCGAGGCTCTCTTAAGACGCACGTAAAAGGCATCAAAAGACTCACCCTCCATCTGTCTGCAGCTAAACAATTCCCTCCTGCGCAGAGCTTCATTCTGCTGTCCTTTGATGTGCCGTTGTAGAACGTCCAGTACCTCCTCTACAGACAGCAAAGAGGTTGGGGGTACCTGCAACGTATGTTCCAAGACACGCTGAATTTCCAAGGACAGGCACATACGCAGTTGGATGAGTTGTTTAGGCTGTGACAAACTCTGGAGATCCACCATTGTAGAATAATCAGTCCACCGTCGCCGCCATTCACGAAAAGTCTGGAAAGTCTCATCAGGCTTCAACATGGGCGGCGTTTGAGCTGCTGCTTTAGGTGGGGCTGGGGGCATGAAGGAAGCATGGATGAGGTATCTGAACCAGTCAGTACCGAGGCAGTATTAGAGCCAGGGGCTTGGTTAACAGTGAGGCGAGATATCAAGGCTTCAAACCGTTCACTGTCTTCCAATCTCCGTTGGTTGTCTCGTTCTGCCTCTGCTTGCCTTCTGTGCTCATCCGCCAAACGTCTGTGGGCTTCATCCTCGCGTTTCTCATCTCTCATAAACTTCAGTAAAGCAATTATCTCTGGAGACAACGCTGAATATTGAGGTGAGGGACTGCGCGATGTGGGGGCTGGAGCGTCGTGGCCGGCCTGGTCATCCATCTCTGCGGGGCTATCACCCGCCTGAGTCATCCAGATGCTGGGTCCACGGCTATGTAAGGCATGAGACATAACTACTTCATCTGTGTACTATGTCTTAAATCAGTGTTGACCGGTCAGCCCGTCGTATCAACAAGATTTCAGACAAAAATTTAATTAAATACACAGATAAGTAGGTTATATATATAAAATATATATAAGGAAGCCGCGCGATCAGCGAGTGTTAGTGCGTGTATGTGTGTGAGTATGTGTCCCGGGCCGGCAAAGCGTCTCGCCCCAGCTGTGAGGGGGGGTGGAGGCGGCGCTGTGAGGGGGGTGGAGGGAGAGGCGCGGCGACTCCCAGTCAGTCTAGTTACCCTCAGGACGCGGTCAGAGACGGGTGCACTGAACTTTACTCCTTACAAATGCCCAGAACGTGCCGTATACCTTGGGAATCCTTTAGAACAAGGTCACACATGAATGGCACGAACACACAATGCACTAAACACTTCACAGAAAATCACTGTCACTGACACTGCTCAAAGTTGCGAAATTCTTCGAGGAGAGCTGACGCGCGGGAGTTGACCCAAGCGAGAGAGGAGTCCGTACGCCGGCTTTCTACAAACTTTGCACTATCACTCGTAATTATCCAGTAAGATCGGATCACTGCGCCATGTTAGGTTCTGAATAATAAGTTCTATATACAGGAGAGAACACAAACACCTGTATAGTTTTGTAGGTTCGGTTTACTGGATAAGAGTATGTACACAGAGGGAAGCTGCACTTTCCCTTGGCTAGGCTCCTTGTCAACTGCTATAGGCGACGAATGGCAAGTGATACATTAGCAGCTTCCATACGTCGCCAGGCACATTAATTAAGCATGTGAGATATGGTAATAACATTGCCACACGCTGCTAGCTAGGCTGAATAAATAATACATAAATGGAGCACATACATAATATACATACATGATATATAATCCAGCATACATAATATACATACAGACACCTGCTCCCTGTGCGGCAGCCCCGGACACCGCTACACGGTCTTCCCCAACACAGTAAAAAAAATGCGCTGCCTGTGACGTCCCACATTCCTCCGCCGATCGTACCTGCCCGAAATGGAAGGAGGAATGCAGGATAGCCAAGGCTCGACTCGACAAGAAACTGAGCTACAAAGAGGCCCTCCTTGCTGTACTCTCCCAAGACAAGAAAAAACCAGTAGAAATGAAAAACCAAGAAAAGAAAACCGAAGAAAAGAAAACTCAAGAAAAGACACCCGCCACACAGAATCAAGAACACCACGAGGCCCGTGGAGCTGAAGCCCACGTGGTCAACCTCACCGTCTCCGACTTCTTCCACACCTATGAGGACATTAGACACGAGGAAAACGAACAACAAGACGCAAACACGAATGAATGGACACTTCAAGAGAGCAGGAAGAGGAGGAGAGTTAGAAGAAAATCAACATCAAGCTAAGAAGAATACCAAGACAGAAGACCAAGACATTTCTTCCAAACAAGAAAACAACACACACAATCAAGCCGACCAAGCACTGAGAAACCATGCCCAACCCAACACGCACCTAACACTTGACTTGACGCTAACCTGACTCTGTCCTGCCGCCTTCTAGCCGCGTCCAGGCGAGTTGCTGCTGCCTCCAATTTAATCTCGCTCACGCAAGCGGTGTTTAGCCACTGCACCAATTCTCTCCTCCTAAAATTCACTTCAATCCTCCCTTTATCCTTCCCCTGAACCTCCTTTCCCCCTGTAACTAGCATTTTATGTTATGTTATGTCTACAACACCTTCATCTTTTCTTTGTAATTTTTCATTTGGAATACAACAAAGGCGAAAGGCTTCATAAAGTAAGAACATAAGAACATAAGAATGGAGGAAACTGCAGCGGGCCTATTGGCCCATACTGGGCAGTCCCGATTACACCCAACCCCTATTGCTCATATGAGCATCCAACCTATGTTTGAAGCAATTCAGCGTATTCGAGTTAATGATGATATTTGGTAACTTGTTCCATTCATCCACTACTCTGTTTCCAAACCAGTGTTTACCTATTTCACGCCTAAATCTAAATTTGTCTAATGTAAAACCATTGTTACGAGTTCGCTCCTGGTTGGATAATTGGAGTACCTTTGTAATGTCCCCTTTCTTAAGCCCTGCCTTCCACTTATACACCTCTATCAGTTCGCCCCTCGCTCTACGTCTCTCAAGGGAGTGCAAATTAAGATGCTTTAACCTGTCTCTATACTCAAGGTTCCTAATGCCCGGGATTAGTCTTGTCATTCTCCTCTGAATTCTTTCCAAGAATTCTATATCCATTCTGTAATACGGTGACTAGAACTGAACTGCGTAATCCAGGTGTGGTCTCACAAGAACAAGATACAGTTTTAGGATGACCTCGCTAGTCTTTTAACTAACACTCCTTTGTATGAACCCAAGTACTTTATTATCCTTGTTATGAGCAAAAACACATTGTTTACTTGGCTTAAGGTTCCTACTTATCATTACTCCTAAATCTCTCTCGCAGTCCGATTTCTCTATGACATCGTTGTTCATCTGGTATCTGGTTTCCCTGTTTACATCTCCTATACTGAGTACTTTACATTTGTCTACGTTGAATTTCATCTACCATTTTTCAGACCATTCGAAAAATTTGTTTAGATCTTCCTGTAGTTTTGCTGAGTCCTCGTCAAATATAATAACACGTCCTATTTTAGTGTCATCAGCAAATTTACTTATGTTGCTGTCTATGCCGATATCTATGTCGTTTATGTATATAACAAATAAAAATGGTCCAAGTACTGAGCCTTGGGGAACTCCACTTGTGACGTTGCTCCAATGGGACTTAGTGCCGTTAATGCTCACTCCCTGTTTCCTGTCCTGTAACCACGCCCTAATCCATTTAAGGATGTCACCTTTGATGCCATGAGCTTCTACCTTTCTAATTAGTCTTTCGTGGGGGACTCTGTCGAAGGCTTTGCTAAAGTCGAGATATACCACATCATAATTGTGCCCCTTGTCCATCGATTCGAAAAATGATGAAAAGAATGTTAATAGATTAGTTAGGCAAGAACGTCCGCTTGTGAAGCCATGCTGGGAATCTTTGATAAATCTGTGCTTCTCCAGGTGATTTCGAATAGAGTTTGAAATGATTGCTTCCAGTAATTTGTCTACTATTGATGTTAGACTGCTTGGGCGGTAGTTAGAGGATAGTGATCTATCCCCCTTCTTGAAAATCGGTATTACATTCGCTATCCTCCAGGATTCTGGTACTACACCTGTTTTTAAGGACATGTTAAACAACTTTGCTGAGGGCATACTAAGCTCTTCCTTACATTCCTTTAATACTCTGGCAAATATCTCATCGGGACCAGGTGACTTATTAGGCTTTAGTTTGTCTATTTGCTTACTAACATCGTTACTAGTCACTACTATCTCACTTAATTTGTTTTCTTCACTATCTCTGAATAGAGTCGGTGCCTCGGGTATCATGTTTAAATTTTCGGTAGTGAAAACTGTTGAAAAATATTTATTCAAATTATTGCTCATTTCTCCGTCGTTATCAGTGAGCTCGTCGGAGTCTGACCATATTGGTCCAATCTTTTCTTTTTTTTAGTTTGATACATTTGGTAGAATTCTTTGGGGTTTGTCTTCGCCTCCCTTGCTATCCTTACCTCATTATTCCTCTTTGCTTTCCTTATCTCGGTTTTAACCCTACTCGCCAATACCCTATGATAGTCCCGGAGGTGAATTTCGCCACGATTTATCCTACTACCTCTAGCCTTCCTTTGGCCAATGATGTTCTTTAAATAATTATTTATCCATTTAGGGTCATTGTTGTCTGATCTGAGTTTTTTGTATGGTATGTTCTGCCTTTGTGCATTAAGTAACTCACTATTTAAATTGTCGTGGAATATGGCAATCTCAGATCTCGTTATCAAGTGGGTGTCATCTGTCAGGTTCACGGCCAAGAGCGACACCCCCTCTCTCAGCTGCCTCTTTAAACTGTCAAAGTTTGCCCTTCTGAAATCTGGTACTTTAGTGGAATTTTCCTTACGTCTGCCCTGAAAATCTAACTGGAATCGAATTTCTTTGTGATCGCTGTTTGCAAGTTCGTTCCCTACCTCGACATTGCTAATGAGGTTTTCTCTGTTCCACAGAACTAAATCCAGTATATTATTACCCTGTGTGGGTTCGGTTATATATTGACTTAGGAAACAGTCCTGGATGGTCTCGAGAAAATCCTCTGATTCTGAGTTACCCGTAAGGTTAGTCCAATCTATTTGGCCAAGGTTAAAGTCGCCTACTATACAGACTTTGTTGTGTATGGAAGCCCTGCTCATTTCATCCCAGATAAGTCTCTCATTGACGCTATCAAGATTGGGGGGTCTATATATTACTCCTGTGATTAATTTTTCCCGACCGTCGCTTAATTCTATCCAAATTGTTTCTGTATTCCTCTCAGTTTTTATTTCCTTATTTATTTCACACTTCAGATTATCCCTAACATAGATTGCTACTCCGCCTCCTTTCCTGGTCTGCCTATCGCTATGGAACAGTTTGTAACCCGCAATTTCGTATTCGACTGGTAATTCATGTGTGTCTAGGTTGATCCATGTTTCAGTGAATGCAATTATATCGATTTCTTCGGTACATACCAAGGCCCTAATATCATTCATTTTGTTTCTCATACTTCTACTGTTCGTGTAGTATACATTTAAGTTAGTCGTGTTCTGAGTCCTCCCCTTACCGTGTTTAGTTTTAAACTCCCTGTCTAATTTAGTTTTGTCATCATTCCTAGCACTATTTCCCTGTAATCTTTTGCCTTGTTTACCCACTCCCACTGCAGTCTCCTCCACCCCCCTGCCCATATGTTCTCTTAGCAGTTTAAAGACTTCGATATCTTTTGAACTGCTCCCTCTAGAGCCCCAGCTATGGTTGCTACTCCATCCCTAGACAGGTGTAACCCATCCCTAGCATAAAGGTCCCTTCTGCCATAGAAGTTGTCCCAGTTCTCAATGAATGGGACTGATATTGACTTGCAATATCTGTCCAGACGGTCGTTGACACCAACTGCCCTTGACAACCATTCACTGCCAACTACCCTTCTAGGCAGGACACAGCATATGATAGGGATCCCTCCCTTCGTCCTAATACGATCTATGGCTGCCTTGAACTTATCAAGAAGTTCCTCACTCCTACACCGGCCAATATCATTGCCTCCTGCACTGAGGCAGATAATGGGTTTGTTCCCATTACCAGACAAGATATTGTCCATCCTGTCAATTATATCCCCCACCCCAGCTCCTGGCACACACTCCCTCATCCTATTTTTGTTTTTACCACAAAAGGCCCTGTCCATGTACCTTACCTGTGAGTCACCAACAATTAAAGTTTTTATACCTTCTTTGTCCTCCCTGTTCCTGACTGTACTAACGTCCAATTCGTCTATCAAGGGACTGAACCGGTTGGTACACTTAACTGTTGTTGTCGTTGTTGTCGTATCCTTGGTGTGCTTCTTCACCACCAGCTTTGTCTTCCCACTGCTCACAACATTCCACTCTCTTGAGTTTTCGTCAGACACTGGCTTTACTCGTCCAGCCTCTCCTTTTAAATTCGCCAGCTCTTTCCTTAATTTCAGGTTCTCCAACGTGGCCCTCTCAATTTCTAACTTGGCCCTCGCCAATTCTTCAATGGACCACTCCAGTTTGGTCAACAAACTCTCATACCCAAGACCGCACATAGCACTGGCCATATCTAATAATTATCCCTCCGGAGCTAACCCTGCCGTGACCTTTCCCCTAGTGAGGTCAGTATAGATAATGTATCAGGTAGTGAAAACATGGGTCATATTTCTGGGTGTGAATAAAATGACAGTAGAGACACGCTCAGTCTGTTGATAAACTCTCGTTCTTATAATACATCGGATGTCAACACGTGTGCAGTACTACATTCTGTGTTTCCCAACATTGTTCAAATAGTTGTTCATATACTGAAGCAAAGTTGTTATAAAAATTATATTATATTTTGCCTCTAATACCTGGAGCCTTAAGTATGTGGGTCTCAAGATGTTTTACTATTGCATTATTATTGTATTTAAAATTTTATTGTCTGACTTAAAAATAAACTAATATTAAACATGCTTGCTAATTTAACAAATGGGGTGTATAAAATACTGCAAGCGATATGGGCCACCAGCAAACATCTAAATCCTGTTGACTACGATACTTGTATCTTGTGTGGCTGGGATACACTCGTATATCATGGCTGGAAGATTACGTTGTACGACTCATAAGTTGCACAGTATAAAGCACTACAACAAGAAATTTGCGACCACTAATGGGTGTTTGATTCTTGGCAATGAAAAGCTCATAACAGACGACAGTGCAAAGTAAACAATAAAAAAAAATTCTTCATGATCACAAAATATATCTAGCCTTGGCTTCTATCATAAGTTATAGATTGCAACATGGGTAATCATTAAGCAATATGGAAGTAGTGTTAACTACACTGTGTCACTTACAATATAAGTGTGCACTACATGTGTTAACGTCACATCGTAGTTATCAATGTACTTTTGTTTTTAAAATTTATATACAGCTTATATTGGAGCAGGAAAACTCATAACATTAAAAACTGGTAAATATATAGATATCTAACGATCTAAATATATAGATATCTAACGATCTATATGTTGATTTTGTTGATTAAAAGTACTTAATAAATGTTTCTGACTTGGAGTTGTGTTATTAATCAGTTTAATTCCATCTCAGACACAGATGTCATTATTTACTATATCATGTCTGCTCCTCACAGTGATTAAATCACTTATCAATAGAATTACAACAGTATCTTATAATATCGTGTGTGTCTCTCCTTCTGTAACTAGTTAATAGACATATTTAACTATACCTGGTGGTGAAGAAGTACACAAAAGGAAACGGCAACAACGACAACAACAGCTAAGTGTACCAACCGGTTCAGTCCCTTGATAGAGGAATTGGACGTTAGTACAGTCAGGGACAGGGATGACAAGGAAGGTATAAAAACTTTAATTGCTGGTGACTCACAGGTAAGGTACATGGACAGGGCCTTTTGTGGTAAAAACAAAATTAGGATGAGGGTGTGTTTGCCAGGAGCTGGGGTGGGGGATATAATTCACAGAATGGACAATATCTTGTCTGGTAATGGGAACAAACCCATTATCTGCCTCAGTGCAGGAGGCAATGATATTAGCCGGTGTAGGAGCGAGGAGCTTCTTGATAAGTTCAAGGCAGCCATAGATCGTATTAAGTCTAAGGGAGGGATCCCTATCATATGCGGTGTCCTGCCTAGAAGGGGAGTTGGCAGTGAATGGTTGTCAAGGACGGTTGGTGTCAACGACCGTCTTGACAGATATTGCAAGTCAATATCAGTCCCATTCATTGAGAACTGGGACAACTTCTATGGCAGAAGGGACCTTTATGCTAGGGATGGGTTACACCTGTCTAGGGATGGAGTAGCAACCATGGCTGGGGCTCTAGAGGGAGCAGTTCAAAAGATATCGAAGTCTTTAAACTGCTAAGAGAACATATGGGCAGGGGGGTGGAGGAGACTGCAGTGGGAGTGGGTAAACAAGGCAAAAGATTACAGGGAAATTGTGCTAGGAATGATGACAAAACTAAATTAGACAGGGAGTTTAAAACTAAACACGGTAAGGGGAGGACTCAGAACACGACTAACTTAAATGTATACTACACGAACAGTAGAAGCATGAGAAACAAAATGAATGATATTAGGGTCTTGGTATGTACCGAAGAAATCGATATAATTGCATTCACTGAAACATGGATCAACCTAGACACACGTGAATTACCAGTCGAATACCAAATTGCGGGTTACAAACTGTTCCATACCGATAGGCAGACCAGGAAAGGAGGCGGAGTAGCAATCTATGTTAGGGATAATCTGAAGTGTGAAATAAATAAGGAAATAAAAACTGAGAGGAATACAGAAACAATTTGGATGGAATTAAGCGACGGTCGGGAAAAATTAATCACAGGAGTAATATATAGACCCCCCAATCTTGACAGAGTCAATGAGCGACTTATCTGGGATGAAATGCGCAGGGCTTCCATACACAACAAAGTCTGTATAGTAGGCGACTTTAACCTTGGCCAAATAGATTGGACCGACCTTACGGGAAACTCAGAATCAGAGGATTTTCTCGAGACGATCCAGGACTGTTTCCTAAGTCAACATATAACCGAACCCACACGGGGTAATAATATATTGGATTTAGTTTTGTCAAACAGAGAAAACCTCATTAGCAATGTCGAGGTAGGGAACGAACTTGCAAACAGCGATCACAAAGAAATTCGATTCCAGTTAGATTTTCAGGGCAGACGTAAGGAAAATTCCACTAAAGTACCAGATTTCAGAAGGGCAAACTTTGACAGTTTAAAGAGGCAGCTAAGAGAGGGGGTGTCGCGCTTGGCCGTGAACCTGACAGATGACACCGACCTGATAACGAGATCTGAGATTGCCGAGTTCCACGACAATTTAAATAGTGAGTTACTTAATGCACAAAGGCAGAACATACCATACAAAAAACTCAGATCAAACAACAATGACCCTAAATGGATAAATAATTATTTAAAGAACATCATTGGCCAAAGGAAGGCTATAGGTAGAAGGATAAATCGTGGCGAAATTCACCTCCGGGACTATTATAGGGTATTGGCGAGTAGGGTTAAAACCGAGATAAGGAAAGCAAAGAGGAATAATGAGGTAAGGATAGCAAGGGAGGCAAAGACAAACCCCAAAGGATTCTACCAAATGTACCAAACTAAAACACGAGAAAAGATTGGACCAATACGGTCAGACTCCGGCGAGCTCACTGATAACGACGGAGAAATGAGCAATAATTTGAATAAATATTTTTCAACAGTTTTCACCAGCGAAAATTTAAACATGATACCCGAGGCACCGACTCTATTCAGAGATAGTGAAGAAAACAAATTAAGTGAGATAGTAGTGACTAGTAACGATGTTAGTAAGCAAATAGACAAACTAAAGCCTAATAAGTCACCTGGTCCCGATGAGATATTTGCCAGAGTATTAAAGGAATGTAAGGAAGAGCTTAGTATGCCCTTAGCAAAGTTGTTTAACATGTCCTTAAAAACAGGTGTAGTACCAGAATCCTGGAGGATAGCGAATGTAATACCGATCTTCAAGAAGGGGGATAGATCACTATCCTCTAACTACCGCCCAATCAGTCTAACATCAATAGTAGGCAAATTACTGGAAGCAATCATTTCAAACTCTATTCGAAATCACCTGGAGAAGCACAGATTGATCAATGATTCCCAGCATGGCTTCACAAGCGGACGTTCTTGCCTAACTAATCTATTAACATTCTTTTCATCAGTTTTCGAATCAGTGGACGAGGGGCACAATTATGATGTGGGATATCTCGACTTTAGCAAAGCCTTCGACAGAGTACCCCACGAAAGACTAATTAGAAAGGTAGAAGCTCATGGCATCAAAGGTGACATCCTTAAATTGATTAGGGCGTGGTTACAGGACAGGAAACAGCGAGTGAGCATTAACAGCACTAAGTCCCATTGGAGCAACGTCACAAGTGGAGTTCCCCAAGGCTCAGTACTTGGACCATTATTGTTTATTATATACATAAACGACATAGATATCGGCATAGACAGCAACATAAGTAAATTTGCTGATGATACTAAAATAGGACGTGTTATCAAATCTGACGAGGACTCGGCAAAACTACAGGAGGATCTAAACAAATTTTTCGAATGGTCTGAAAAATGGCAGATGAAATTCAACATTGACAAATGTAAAGTACTCAGTATAGGGAATGTAAACAGGGAAACCAGATACCAGATGAACAACGATGCCATAGAGAAATCCGACTGCGAGAGAGATTTAGGAGTAATGATAAGTAGGAACCTTAAGCCAAGTAAACAATGTGTTTTTGCTCGTAACAAGGCTAATAAAGTACTTGGGTTCATACAAAGGAGTGTTAGTTACAAGACTAGCGAGGTCATCCTAAAACTGTATCTTGCTCTTGTGAGACCACACCTGGATTACGCAGTCCAGTTCTGATCACCGTATTACAGAATGGATATAGAATCCTTGGAAAGAATCCAGAGGAGAATGACAAGACTAATCCCGGGTATCAGGAACCTTGAGTATAGAGACAGGTTAAAGCATCTTAATTTGCACTCCCTTGAGAGACGTAGAGCGAGGGGCGACCTGATAGAGGTGTATAAATGGAAGGCAGGGCTAAACAAAGGGGACATTACAAAGGTACTCAAATTATCCAACCAGGAGCGAACTCGTAACAATGGTTTTAAATTGGACAAATTTAGATTTAGGCGTGAAATAGGTAAACACTGGTTTGGAAACAGAGTAGTGGATGAATGGAACAAGTTACCAAATATCATCATTAACTCGAATACGCTGAATTGCTTCAAACATAGGTTGGATGCTCATATGCAATAGGGGTTGGGTGTAAACGGGACTGCCCAGTATGGGCCAATAGGCCCGCTGCAGTTTCCTCCATTCTTATGTTCTTATGTTCTTAATACTTGGCAGGGCTCACACGCACGGACAACATTGGAGATGTCGGAGTTGATGCCGGGCCAGAACACAGTCTGTCGTGCACGTCGTTTGGTGGCCTCAGCTCCACGGTGACTGTCGTGAAGGCGGGCCAAGGCGTGGGGACGTGATGCAGCAGGGACAACTACACGTGCTCCGTACAGAACAAGGTCTCCGTCGCAGTAGAGTTCATCGCGGAGTTTCCAATACGGGAGCAGGGTGTTGTGAAGATCGTAGCGGTTGCTAGGAAATCCATTCCTCACACACTCGACAAGTCGAACGTAGGAAGGGTCATCTCGGGCCGCTGTTCGAAGGTCCTCCATTGCCTTGTCGTCATCTGGTGACAGGTCCGAACGAAGGGATTGGACGGCATGGAGAGTGACCACAGTCCTGACGGAAAGAGCGAGGTCGGCGTCGAGTACATGGTCTTCTGGAGTAGGGCGGCTGACAGGGGAGCGGGATAAGGCATCAGGGATGCAGAGCTCCTTGCCAGCACGCCACACTGCAGTGAAGATGTACGCCGAGAGCTTCTCTTTCAGACGCTGGAGGCGAGGGTTCTCAACGGCGTCTAGCGTGTAGTGGTTGAGGATCGGGACAAGCGGGCGATGGTCGGTCACTAGGTGAAAGTATTGCAGGCCTATGAGGTAAAACCTGCACTTGGACATCGCCCAAACCGCAGCCAACAGCTCCAACTCAATAGTGGCGTAGCGCGTCTCAGTGTCAGAGAGGAAACGCGAGCCACACTGGACGAGCCGGAACTGCCCTCCACCATGATCCTGCAGTAGGGCGTATCCCACGCCATACAAGCGTGAGGCATCTGTCTGCAGAACTGTCGGCAAGGCTGGGTCAAACGTGGCGAGGACAGGTGGACGAGACAGGGCCTGTTTCACTTGCTGGAAGGCCTTGTCGTGGTCGGGGGTCCACAGGAATGTCCTCTTGGGGCTCATCAGGGGGCGAAGTGGTTGAGCAGCTGCGGAGATGTCCGACGAAAACTCTGCTAACTGGTTGACGAGACCGATGAAGGACCTCAAGTCGGTCAGGTTAGCAGGGGTGGGAAAATCCGTAATGGCGCGGACCTTTTCCGGGTCAGCTGCGATACCATTCCCTGAGAGGGTGTACCCACAAAAGTCAACTGAAGAGCTGGCCAGAACAAACTTGTCGGCATTTAGGGTAATGCCGTGCTTCCGGCACCTGTTGAGTACCTCGTAGATACGGCAGAGGTGATCCATATAATCCTCGTCGTACACGAGTATGTCGTCGACCACTTTCACGCAGTTTGCCAGACCTTGTAGAGCCATATCACCTCGAAGACAGAAAGCGTCTCCTGTAGCGGCGAATCCCATGGGGCCACGGCAATAACTGTAACGTCCATGCGGGGTGATGAACGTTGTGAGTGGTCGGTCTTCTTCGGCAAGCTCTATCTGCCAGCATCCACACAGGGCGTCCATCGTCGTGAAGAAACGCGCCTTCGGGTTCACGCTGCGTATGGCTGCAAAGGGCGTGGGAGAAGGGTGCGCAGGACGAGACACCTGGTTGTTGAGCTTGGAAAGGTCAGTGGTGATCCGAACACCACCTTTAGGTTTTGCGACGACAACCATCGGGTGACACCATGGAGACGGGTCATCGCCGGTTGGTACTATAATTTCTTGGGCGACCATGGAGTCCAGCTCGTTTTTGACCGCCTCGCAGAAGGCCAGGGGAACCAGTCGAGGGGTGTAAATAGCGAATGGCTTCGCGTCGTCCCTCAGGTGGATCCTCATGGGGGGGCCTGCCATCTTCTTGAGAGGCTTGGATTCCAGAGCGGACTTGGTCACCAGAACGTCGCTGAATTCCTTCAGGAAGTACTTCCGAGCATCCGAAGGAGAGGTGTCACTGGCAAGAGGCAGGGGTAGGGCGGCAGCAGGGTCGTTGCTGCTCCCTTTTTGCACCCTGTTGGCGTGTTTTACCTCAAGAATAGGTTTGGGGAAGTCCTGGGAGATGATGGCCAACTCCTGACAATGTCTGTAGGACAGCAAAGGAGTCTGGACACCGTTATGCACATCAATCCAGGCTTGACACGGCCCGTTGCCAAAGGTGACTTGTGCTTGGAGTGAACCCAGGGCCGGGGTCATCTGTGAACCATCTGCCATAAGGCGGAGATCCTTGGGGGGCGGTCCTAGATCACTTGGAGAGAGCCCCCAAGCATTGCAAATGCTGGGGACCGATGACTGTAGCATCAGCGCCGGTGTCAGGCAACATCTGAAGACGGGATGACACACCGCCGTAGGTCACGATGACACTGATGTACTGGGGGACTTTGGTCCTGGGACGCTGGGGGGAGCACACATTCCTAATGTGGCTCGAGCGTTGTCAGGAGTCGTCGTGCCTCTGATTGGAAAACTGTGGGAGGCCCTCTCTGGTGGAGGGGGGCTGAAGCTTCCGCCGACGCGGTCCCTTGGGTATGTTGGAAGGGCAACACTTGTCATGGTGGCCCAGACGACCACACACATTGCACTGGACGCGATTGGCTGGGCACCGTACTGTGAGTGACCAGTGGCCCTTACGGTCACAACTGTTGCAGGTAGACTGAGCAGCTGGACACACCTGTGTTCCGTGCTGCTTACCACAGTTGTTGCAAAATAAACCGGGCGTGGACGTGGTGGGCGAAGGCGTAGGAACAGACTTCTTGTCCTTCTTGTACCGGGACACAGTGCGTACAGCTGTAGGGGGAGCGCGGATGGCAGAGGTGGCACACCTGGCAGCCTCATAGGAGCGACATATCGTCAACACATCCTTAAGAGAAGAGGAAGAGTCGAGGGAGGTGAGGCGTTGGACAAGTTCCTCGTCCTTAACACCCATCAGGATCACCTGCCTCAACTGGGTCTCCTCGCACTGCTGGTGGTGGCCTGGACATATATCTACCTCTTCCGAGGCTCTCTTAAGACGCACGTAAAAGGCATCAAAAGACTCACCCTCCATCTGTCTGCAGCTAAACAATTCCCTCCTGCGCAGAGCTTCATTCTGCTGTCCTTTGATGTGCCGTTGTAGAACGTCCAGTACCTCCTCTACAGACAGCAAGGAGGTTGGGGGTACCTGCAACGTATGTTCCAAGACACGCTGAATTTCCAAGGACAGGAACATACGCAGCTGGATGAGTATTAGAGCCAGGGGCTTGGTTAACAGTGAGGCGAGATATCAAGGCTTCAAACCGTTCACTGTCTTCCAATCTCCGTTGGTTGTCTCGTTCTGCCTCTGCTTGCCTTCTGTGCTCATCCGCCAAACGTCTGTGGGCTTCATCCTCGCGTTTCTCATCTCTCATAAACTTCAGTAAAGCAATTATCTCTGGAGACAACGCTGAATATTGAGGTGAGGGACTGCGCGATGTGGGGGCTGGAGCGTCGTGGCCGGCCTGGTCATCCATCTCTGCGGGGCTATCACCCGTCTGAGTCATCCAGACGCTGGGTCCACGGCTACGTAAGGCGTGAGACATAACTACTTCCTCTGTGTACTATGTCTTAAATCAGTGTTGACCGGTCAGCCCGTCGTATCAACAAGATTTCAGACAAAAAATTAATTAAATACACAGATAAGTAGGTTATATATATAAAATATATATAAGGAAGCCGCGCGGTCAGCGAGTGTTAGTACATGTATGTGTGTGAGTGAGTGTGTGTCCCGGGCCGGCAAAGCGTCTCGCCCCAGCTGTGAGGGGGGGTGGAGGCGGCGCTGTGAGGGGGAGTGGAGGGAGAGGCGCGGCGACTCCCAGTCAGTCCAGTTACCCTCAGAACGCGGTCAGAGACGGGTGCACTGAACTCTACTCCTTACAAATGCCCAGAACGTGCCGTATACCTTGGGAATCCTTTAGAACAAGGTCACACATGAATGGCACGAACACACAATGCACTAAACACTTCACAGAAAATCACTGTCACTGACACTGCTCAAAGTTGCTGAAATTCTTCAAGGTGACGCGCGGGAGTTGACCCAAGCGAGAGGAGGAGTCCATCCGGCTTTCCACAGACTTTGCGCTATCACTCGTAATTATCCAGTAAGATCGGATCACTGCGCCATGTTAGGTTCTGAATAATAAGTTCTATATACAGGAGAGAACACAAACACCTGTATAGTTTTGTAGGTTCGGTTTACTGGATAAGAGTATGTACACAGAAGAGAGCAGCGGTCTCCCTGGCTAGGCTCCTTGTCAACTGCTATAGGCGACGTATGGCAAGTGATACATTAGCAGCTTCCATACGTCGCCAGGCACATTAATTAAGCGTGTGGGATATGGTAATAACATTGCCATACGCTGCCAGCTAGGCTGAATAAATAATACATAAATGGAGCACATACATAATATACATACATGATATATAATCCAGCATACATAATATACATACATCCTTAACTGCAAGTTTTCCTCTCCCAAGAGAGATATCTCTTGCCTTTTCCCAACTGGCTAGCAGTCTCTCACTAATCTTCTTCTGACTTGTTATGACTGGAGGCTTGAACTGAGCGTTAGCCAGAGTGTACTGTGCCAAGACAGCTTTGGTCATATCACTGGCAATGTCTTTGTTTGTGTAAGTTCTTTGGTTCTTTTCACTGATTTACCTGATTAAAACACCGTATTTCAAAGCATCTCTCAATGTAGGCAACTCCCACTTCAGGAGCTCTCTCCCAGACCCAAGATAGTGACTGAGATGGCTGGATTTTTGGTTCCTCGTCCTGACACAAGCAGCCATCGCAAATATTATCAACTTATAAATGCATCAGAATCTGAAACAGAAAAAATATTGTTAGTTGGGTTGTTAAAGAATGAAGTCAGAAAGCAATGTTCACTATTTAATTGTAATGCACTAATGCAGCTGTACGTTAGATTTTCGATAAATTTCACGCTAAAATTTACCTAGCAAAAGGTTGCAAAATATTGAAACTGAAATTATTTTCTGTTTATATACACTAAAATCTACCAAAAAGGTGATGGGCCATTAGTTTTAGCTGATCTTCCCTCCTATGACACACCCTACCGTAGTAGTAATGTTGAATGTAACCCCTAACCAGAAAATCCATCATCAAACTCTGATCGTTGATGACCATGAAACTAAAGCTGATATGTTACTGGGAACTGACATCCTTGGGAGGTTTAGAGTAGAATGGGAATAGAGGAAGAAAGTTTTCATCTGGGCAGGCCATGCCCATATGTGTGGGGAGTTACCCGTAAGAGAAAACGCCAAGGGAGTCAAACCTATTGGCCGACTACTCTCCAAGACCACCCTGACCGGTTCTCCAGGGTTCACGCATATTCACGCAAGTAAGAAAACCATATTACCTAGCCATAGCGCCCAGATTATAGCCATTAAGGTTAAAGCAGAGGAAGGTCAGATCTTACGTCTCAGATTTACCCATTGATATTTCAAACAAGATCCCCAGATATGTGTGAGAGTCAATTCTGATTCATGTATATATGTTCCTTTTAGTAACGTAACCCCGAAAGCAGTTTGTTTGCGCACCGGTACTATACTTGGGGAGTATGAGCTAATCCCGGAGCAAGAAATTTCTTATTTATATGTTACAAGGACCAATCTAGGGAACATTCCACAAGTATATGATGAATTATGTAAAGTCAGTCAAGCTAATGAAATCTCCTTGTGTGCACCCCATTATCTGGCGATCCAGATTGAACAGAAGAATAGGCCTAGTACCTTGAAAGTCATTCCAGTAGATGATAATAATGTTCCCCCCACTCCTTGTGTGATCTGTAATGGCATACCAACATCTTCCATCAATGCCGCAAGACATATTCAGGGGATTTCTAACAGCATGATACCATATTGTGATGAAGTAAATACGGGAAGCACTAGACAAGAGAAGTTGAAAGAACTAATTCGAAATCAATCTTGGCCACATTTGACTAGAGATATGCATAAGATGTTGGAGGGTGTAATTTTGGATCACACAGCTTTGTTTGTGTTAGGACCTCGGGAAATAGGTACCATTGTGGGGCGTCCGCTAATATCCAACTAGCCAACGATAACCCGTTAGAGGGCCCCTGTACCGACAGCCTGAAAAGGATGAAGCTACCATTAAAGGCATGATCACCGATATGCAAGATAGACATATCATCGAACCATCAACAGCTGTTTGGTTGTCTCCCATTGTTTTAGTCACTAAACCCAATGGTTCTAAAAGTATGTGTTTAGATTTCAGAGCGGTAAGCCAACATTTGAAAGTAGATATACAACCCCTTCCCAAGTTAGATGAGTTCATAGAAAAAGCTGCCGGAAATAAGTATTATGCTACTTTAGACTTGAAGGACGCCTATTATCAAGTAGTACTCAATGACCAAAGTCGAGACCAAACCACATTTAGTGATGGATATAACTTATGAAGGTTTACACACTTACCTTTTGGGCTTTTCAGCCAGTCCCGCCCTTTTTTTTTTTTTTTTTTCATTTTGTACCAGAGAAGTAAACCAAGTAGTAGCCCCTTTAAGCAGCGAAGAACTGAGTTGAATGGAACTACCCCGATGATGTTATAGTGTGGGCTAGTGATCTAGTGATTTTACAACCTTGTTGTCATGGTCACGTGGACTGCTAGTCTATTTAACTAATGATTCTTATTAAACTCCACAACCGCAAAACATGAGTGGGTTAGCGATCCCTGAGAAGAAGACGTGTTTTCCCCATAGACGCTTACACTTGTTCCGCCTTTGTGAAGACAGTTATCAATGCGTTGTTTATTCCACTTTCTTCTGGGAAGCTCAATCTTGAATTAGTCTGTATAAATCAACTCAAGTAATTCACCAGACCTTTCTCAACTTCAATGTCACGAAGTGTAAGAGGATGCACCTGGGGCGTACAATCGGTAAGGAAGCGTATCATATGTCCCAACGGGATGAAGAAACTGCACTAGTTGAGACTGTGTGTGCGAAGGACCTAGGTGTGTATGTTGACAATGAGCTGAAGTTCTCGGGCCATTGTGAGAAGAAGGTAAATCAGGCAAATAAATTATTGGATCTTATAAGAAGGTCGTTCAGATATCTAGACGGTCCGTCCCTCGTAACGATCTTCAGGAGTGAAGTGCTTCTCCATCTGGAGTACTGTCACCCCATCTGGTCCCCGAGATATGCTAGGGACTGTCAGTTGGTTGAAAATGTTCAAAGGAGGGCCACCAGACTGGTGCCTGCACTTCGGCACCTCAGTTACCCAGAGAGATTGGAGCGCCTGAACTTGCATAGCTTATACTACAGACGGGCAAGGGGGGACCTAGTTGAGGTGTAAAAGCATCCTTACTTGGAGCTGGCGGACGCTCGCCCCACAAGGGGTCACAGCTCAAGAATGAAGAAGCCGCAAGTCCAGAAAACCGTGAAGGCAAACTTTTTCGGAGTGAGGGTTGTAAACTCTTGGAACAATCTACCAGAGAGTGTTGTGACGGCACCGAGTGTGAGCTCTTTCAAGACAAGACTTGACCAACACTGGAGCGGGTTCAGGTACATTCAGGAGCCGGTGCATGCTCAGTATTTGCCAACAGTGCGTGACAGAGACGTGACCGATCGCCCGGGCGGCTAGGGAGCCGATCTTTTGGTGAAGAATATAAATGAAAAGAGACGTGACGGTTCGCCCAAGCGGCTAACAAGCCGATCAGTGGCGAAGAGGATAAAAGAAAAAAAAAACTGAGAGTCATCTTTGAATGAGTAACATTTAGAGTTGTTTGTAATTACTGTCATTGCGTGAGTAGCGATCACTGGCAACTCAGGGATATATATACCCCGCGCTTCACGCAGAGCGAGCGTCCCCTGATGCTCTCCAATGTTTCTCCAGGTATGTTTATGTGTAGCCATTCAATTTGATTCAGTCAATTGTAGTGAATATCAGTGTTCATCAGTGTTCATGCTTCAACAGTTGAATTGTTATTCACCCAGTGTAAGAAGTACTAACATAAATATGTCTGACGTTTCTAGACAAGAGATTTGTTTGTGTTGTCATGCTTCCGTCCCCTGACGCTCTCCAACGTTTCTCCAGATCCAATTGTGACTCTTGGATCACTCGACAACTGCCCCGGATGTAGTAGCTACTCAGCAGGGATCAATATATGAAACGATGGCACCGATGCAGCCTGATTAATATGCTCCACTGCCTCTTGGTGCCAGACCCCAGACTCGCCATGTGTCTGGCTACCACCGACCACAACAACGGTCTTTGAGCCCCAGTGTTCCACCTTGAAACAGTCCTTGGAAGTATATGTCCACCGAGAGTGTTTTGTATATATTTATATATATATATATATATATATATATATATATATATATATATATATATATATATATATATATATATATATATATA
The DNA here is from genome assembly GCA_958450375.1 of Homarus gammarus. Classification (NCBI taxonomy): domain Eukaryota; kingdom Metazoa; phylum Arthropoda; class Malacostraca; order Decapoda; family Nephropidae; genus Homarus; species Homarus gammarus. The sequence continues at coordinate 51,219 of CAUDMG010000530.1, forward strand.
TATATATATATATATATATGTTGGGGATAATTAGCGGGAAATAATTATCCCATGTTGGGTAGTGGACCCATGTATCTGCTGGTTTCAGTATTATCGTGTATGTTGAGTAAAGTCTTGTATCTGTACTGTAATGCCACATACCACCAGTAGGTGTGAGAAGTACAGTAATCTACAAGGAGTGCCATGTACTATGTATTGTGAGTAGGGCCAAGGAACTGGTCCTGCTATGTAATGTAATGTAACACCAGCAAGGTTGTGTGCAGCAAGAGTGTAGGATCTGAGTAATTACTGTTGAGTAAAGAAATAAGAAAATAAGTAAATAAGAAAATAAGTAAAGAAGAAAGTACTGAGTCTGCAATAAGCCCAGGAGTTGAGCCTAGTAATTATATGTTAATAATACCTCTTTTTCCCTTTGATTTTACCTTTATTTTCGTCCAAGTGACTTGATAACAGAATTACCATACCCATTAGGGTGTGTCAATTTTGTCAACATGTTAAAAATCAAATTTGGTAGTCAAAATATTGTGCCTCTTTATGTCTAAACTTGAGATTAGCAAACAAAAATGAATTGAAATAACCCTCACCTACATCAATTATACCTTAAAGTTTCAAATATCAGTATTTCAACAAATTAATGAGACTTGATTAGAATTATTCACTTGATATTAACTAATCTCATGTAAGCATATGGATTATGGAGTATTTTATGGTTCTATAGCTTGTGTACAATATGCATGTCAGAACATGAACATGAACAGGCTCTCCGTGTGGGACAGTTTAATTCTTGTTTTGACTTGTACCAAGCGTGAGGATAAGGCGCCCAGCTCACTCTCCTTCTAGATATCATAGAGGGTGGTTTGCTCTCATTGCACTTGCACCTACTCTACCAGACGAATTCTACATTTTAATTATTGTAAGTAGGGCATATTGATTGTCGCAGTTACTTATATCATTGTATAAAACATTATGTTCTAAGAAATTATTATGTTATTTCTGTTACAGCATTTTTGATAAACAAATTGATATTTTTTGAAACAACAATTGAATTATGAAACATTGAAATATTTTTCTATTTGTCAGATAGTGTGAAGATGTCAAAATTGAAGACAAGAAGTCAGTTGTCAACCCACTTGAGCCTGCTAGTTGGTAAAGGGAAGGAGCTTCCTGTATCAGAACTTCCAACAGTGAGAGACATGCTAAGATTAGGGTTACTCCTTCGAGAAAAAAATGCAAAGGACAGAAGGAACTATACAGATAAAGAACTCATAAATGACATGATAGTCCCTCTTCTGCATCAATGGACAAAGCTAATGCACTATTCAAACCACCTGTGATTAATCAGTGTCGAACTATTGAGCTAAAACTAACGAAATTATGGCACAAAGCAGTTGAAACATCACTTGGTAAAGGAAACTTGGCCAGGAAAAATGAATTTCTGCACACACTTGATACTCTGTTTGACATTTTGACCTGCAAGTGCGCCATACAATTATGTTCTGAATCCAACTGTTCTCACTCAGGTAAGAGAGAAAATAATTCCCACATTGATTGTGGTTGTCCTCGTGAAAAGAAGATCCCTGTTTTAGAGCTTGAATTTATAAAGGCACAGAGGACAAAGGCAGAAGGCCAAGGAAGTATGCAAATGGGTTCAATAGATTATTCAGAAACAAAGAAGCAGATTGCTAATGCCAAGAAGAGAGAACAAATCCGAGAGGGGGAACAAAAGAAGAAAATGAAGAATTGAAGAAGCCATCCAAAGAGAGGAAGAGCTGTGTCAAGATGTTTATCACTTCTTTGATAGTTCTTCTGATGAACAGGAAGAAACATCAGATGATAGTTCCAAAGAGCCATCTGAACCTTTACCAAAGAAAATGAAATACAACACAAGAAATATTTCAAACATTGCTTTAGCTAGTATTCGCCACCATGCTGGACTTCGTGAGGCTGCAGAAATTGCAACTGCCGCTTGGATAGATGCAGGCCTCATCATCCGAGAGGATGTATCTTTGGTGATAGATCATAATAAAATTAGAAGAGCACAAGAAAAAATAATGAAGGAAATATCTGATCAGCATGAAAAAGATTTAAGCGAGGGAGGGCTCTCCTGTCTTTTGTTTGATGGAAGAATAGATGTCACAAAAGTTTTGCTAGAAGTAGAGGGAGTGAACAGAAAGTTTCCAGGTCTCATCAAAGAAGAACACTACTCTGTCTGTTCTGAGCCTGGTGGTCGGTTTTTGTTTCACTTTGCTCCCGAAACTGAAGTAGAAGGGAAGAAACATGCAGAGGTCATTGCTGATCATATTTTATGTTGGGTTCAGGAGAGAGGACTTGGCAGTTCACTGCAGGCTGTTGGTGGAGATTCAACTGCAGTGAACACCGGATGGCAGGGGGGTGTAATGACGCATTTAGAGAAAAAACTAGGAAGAAGACTTGTTTGGATTGTATGTGATTAACATACAGGCGAGCTACCTCTTCGTCATCTCATCCAGGAACTTGATGGTCCTACAAAGAGCAAAAACAAGTGGTCAGGTCCCCTTGGCATCATGCTGGATGAAGCAACACAACTAGAAATAAATACAACCTTTCCAAAGGTCGAAGTTGGCCCTCCCCTTCCGGCGTTGTCTGAAGGAGTCATCAAAGATCTCAGCACAGATCAATCCTATGCTTATCGTATTGCCCAAGCAATAAGATCAGGAGAAGTGCCTCAGTCATTGGCTCTCTTGGAGATTGGACCTGTCAGTCACAGCCGTTGGTTAACTACAGCTCTTCGTTTCTGCAGGATTTGGATTTCCAAACACGAATTGAAGGGCAAAGTGCTGAAGAATTTGAGGTTAATTGTTGAATTTATTATTTGAGTTTATCTTCCCGAGTGGTTTAGTGTGAAACTTAATCCTATGTGGGTGGATGGGCCCAATCACCTTTTGTTTCAATTGCAGCTAGTAAGAACACAGAGGAAGGTAGTGAGGGACATCGTGTTACCTGTGGCAAGAAGGTCCGCTTGGTATGCTCGATCAGAAGCAGTTTTGCAAGCAATGCCTTGCAGTCAATGTACCAATCTCCGAACCGAGGCTGTAGAAGTCATTCTAAAGATTAGAGGAACGCTAATAGATGACGACCAGTTGGGAGACTGTTCGTTTCATTCAAGAAAAGTTCCCCCAATAAACGTCAATGCCACCAAATTGTCAGAATTGGTTTACTTGAGTTTGAAGTCTTAGAGCCACCATTGACAACAAGTCTAACTAGCCAAGAATTGAGAAACCTTAAAGAGACTCCAATGCAGGTGCCCGAAGTGGCCTTCCCACACTCAAAGTGTGGAGAGATGTGTGAAAATGGTCACAGAAGCAGCGGGCCATGTTTACAGCCACGAGAGGCGAGAAGGTTACATCAAAGCACAAATAGCAAGCAGACTACTGATGACAAGAAACCAAAGCAAAGAGAGTATGAAGGCATTGGTTACTTTCAAATAGACTACGGATAATAAAATATAATAATTTGAAACTTGAAACAGTAACATGTGTGCAAACGCTGGTTATGTTATAAATTCACAAATATGTACATTTAAAAATCCATTTGATGTAGGTAGGACTTATTATAAAAAAAAATTTATGCCAGAATATTGTTTTGCATGCTTAAAGACTACAATAAATTGCTACCAAATTACTCGATTTTCAATTTAGCCAGTTCACCCCCTAAATTGACACACCCTAATACCCATGTGCCTAGACCCTCGACCATGCTACCAAAAGAATATGTGACGGAACTGAGTAAGAGTAAGAACTAAGACAAGAGAAGTAAGTAAGATAAGTGTGGTGTAGGTGTTGGAAAACACGCGCCCTTACATTATCAGACAGGTTAGCCAGAGTATTGAGAAAGTCCTTCCAGTGTTTCCCCTTTCATACACTTGCCGGTGGGAAGGTGGAATTGTACAGTTTTAATTGATACTGGCAGTGAAGTGCCTTTAATTTCTCTAAGTTTTGTCAATACTTTAGGCATAGGGCCCATTAGGCCTTGTAAGTACAAATACGCAGGTGTTACCGGGGATGAGCTGAATGTGAAAAGCACTGTAGTAGTGAAAGTAAATGTGACCACCTGATGATTCTTCATCCGATTCAGAAATGGATGAAAGAGAGTGTGTGGGCAGTCACGGGAACCCAGTGGGAGTTCCTGCAGCTAAGTTTCCAAGGAGAAGGAGGAGACCAATGATTTGAAAAATTTGACACCAAACTTGTGTTATATCAATAAATTCAATTGTCACAAATTGACTCCAACTGAGAACTAAAACTCTTTCTAGTCAGTTTACAATTCAGGTCACTAGCAAAAGAAAAAATAATAACATACACACATCACGGAGCGGGGGTCAACTACTAAGCCACGCCTACCCCGGCTATTTAAGACCTGACCCCGTGGTGACCCTGACATTATACAAATAAACAGTCACGGTGAGACAGAAAACAACAACATAAAACTCTTTAACTATTATGTAAACCAAAGAAACAAATGTAATGATTGATTGTCAGACCAAACCTTACAGCCCAGAATTATGCCGTATATAGCAGCAAGTACACCACAGACCTCGTGGTACCACCACATTCCGGGTTGACACACCTCAGGTCGACCCATGGGACTTGACCTCGCCCGCTAATGACGTGAGCCGGGTGACCTACAACCGCACCTAGCCAAGACGCCTGGGCAGGACCACACCTGCACACAGCTATCCAGATCAAACCAGTTTAGTGTTAATTGTTGGAGGTCAGAAGCCGGCTGGGCCGACCCCATATAAAGGCCCTACAGTCCCGTCCACGGGCATTAGGACGGGCATGGCAGTACCATTATCATCCTGATTCTGGTGATACTGATTCTCACTCTGGTTGCTGTCACCTCTCTCCCGTTCGGGTCGTCACTCGGTTCACTAGCGAGAGTCACGCACGTCCCCTCCCTAGGTCGGGAGGGAGACCTCCCGACCAGACCACGGCATCGCCAGCTAAGCAGATTCTCCCATAGGAGGCAGCCCAGCCAGCACTCACTGGGCCTACGTCAGGGTACACGTGAGTCTTGTCAGAACGTCCTAGGGTGAGTTACCTACTGTGGGAAGTGTATTCATTCAGGTGTGTCCGAGAGTCAGTGTCAAGTAACGTAAAGCATAATGTGTTAGTACCCCGATATAATAGTGATATTGATGTGTTCATGTCATTGAGTGAAGTAATAAATAGTTGTATCAAAGAGGTGTTTAACAAGTTGTCCCTTTAAGAAGTGATGTATGTGTATTGACATACGAGATGAGATAAGCGTAGTGACGCTGAGTAAATAACATACAGGCCACGCTACCAAGTTTCCTATCTTTATATTCCTACTCTCTATTCTTACTTATTTATGTTATTCTTCCTCTCATTGTGTTCTGTCTCATTACAATGGTGGCAGCGCACTTAACGTAAGAGCTCACGCCTATTCCCCTTAGTGTTCAGTACAGTGATAGTTAGAATCTTTTGAAGTAAACATTTTTTTTGCGAATACACTTCCAACTAATCCATCACCCCTTTAGGATTGTTTCTCTGTCAAATGTCACACACAGTACCACCCATGGCCAGCCGGACGTCAACCACAGTACATACGAGCAGAGAAGAACCAGCATGATGAAAGCAGCTTGATGAATGCAGCACGAAACCCACCACACACCACGCCACTTCTTTCAAGTCCTCCCTTGGTCTAGGATTAAGAAGATGTTATATTTTTCTACTTTAGGAAGTTAAGGAGTGTGGAATGAATCGCCACACAACGAACCCTGGTGAGCCCAGCCAGGGAGGGATTCACCACTGTGGAAGGTGTAAGACAGGACGGTCTTTGGTCTCGCCGACACTCACGTACGGAGGGCGAGCCCTGGTCCGCGGAACCTGCCTTACGAGTCATCTAAGGAGACGACAGCCCAAACAGTGGACCGGCCTTCATCCCGGCCGGAGGTGGGCCGACGGCAGATGAACAGAAAATCGTCTGGAATATGTTGAAAATGATGATGTTGCAGAGAAGAAATACAGATGGAGCAGAAAAATTCATCTGGAATATGAAAATGAAGATGTATAAAGAAACGCAGATGAACAGAAAAAACGTCTGGAATATGAAAATGAAGATGTATAAAGAAATGCAGATGAACAGAAAATTCGTCTGGAATATGAAAATGATGATGTACTAAGAAAAAAGGAAGATGGAACAGAAAATTCATCTAGAAGACGTTGAAAAATGAGGCTCTAAACGTAGAGGAAGAACGCAGAAGGGACAGAAAACTCGTCTGGAATAGTATAGAAACCAGGAGGAAGTGAGAAGAAGTCAGAAGGTGTGGAGAAACGACCTACAAGGTGCTATGTGAAGAAATAAGACAAAAGACGTGCTATGTGAAGAAAGAAGATAGAAGATGTGCTGTCCTGACATCACAAGAAAGTCGATGATGAAGGACCAACCGACTACAGCTGCTGAGCTGCCGCCATCCCCTATTTTTCAGATACCAGCTGGATGGAAGACGTGAGCTATGCCGGACCCAACTAATGTACTGATGTTGTTGATGTATAATAAAAAGATATCAATACCCTAATATGTGAAGTAGGAACATTTTTTGTGTATTTTGAAGTATTTTCTCTGATTTTTGTTGATGTTTACTTCAAAGAATGTCTTTTGTTAGTCTCACTTTTTTCTATGAGTTCATTTGATCAATGCTTTGGACTATGAAACACGATGTTGTAGCCATATTACTGACTGAGATGAATTATTATTTTGACATGGGATGATAAGGAGATGTAACACCTGTTGTTGTTTTGATTTGCAAGTTGTCTCGGATACAAATCTAGATATGGAGGATTTTTTTTCATTCTATGTTCACTTGCTATGCTTCCTTTTTCTCCTGGCATAGAAGCTTTGATCTTGGCGGGAGGTATAGTGAGCTTTGTCAGATCAAACTAGCGCCAGTAGAAAAACATACACTTATGAGATTGTTGTTTGTAAATGTTATCGCCCCAGGGATTATCTTTGACACCACACGTGACGTTGCTGTCTATATGTGGCATCAGTCTGTGATGAAGCTTTGGTCTTGGCGGGAGGTGTAATGATTGATTGTCAGACCAAACCTTACAGCCCAGAATTATGCCGTATATAGCAGCAAGTACACCACAGACCTCGTGGTACCACCACATTCCGGGTTGACACACCTCAGGTCGACCCATGGGACTTGACCTCGCCCGCTAATGACGTGAGCCGGGTGACCTACAACCGCACCTAGCCAAGACGCCTGGGCAGGACCACACCTGCACACAGCTATCCAGATCAAACCAGTTTAGTGTTAATTGTTAGAGGTCAGAAGCCGGCTGGGCCGACCCCATATAAAGGCCCTACAGTCCCGTCCACGGGCATTAGGACGGGCATGGCAGTACCATTATCATCCTGATTCTGGTCATACTGATTCTCACTCTGGTTGCTGTCACCTCTCTCCCGTTCGGGTCGTCACTCGGTTCACTAAGCGAGAGTCACGCACGTCCCCTCCCTAGGTCGGGAGGGAGACCTCCCGACCAGACCACGGCATCGCCAGCTAAGCAGATTCTCCCCTAGGAGGCAGCCCAGCCAGCACTCACTGGGCCTACGTCAGGGTACACGTGAGTCTTGTCAGAACGTCCTAGGGTGAGTTACCTACTGTGGGAAGTGTATTCATTCAGGTGTGTCCGAGAGTCAGTGTCAAGTAACGTAAAGCATAATGTGTTAGTACCCCGATATAATAGTGATATTAATGTGTTCATGTCATTGAGTGAAGTAATAAATAGTTGTATCAAAGAGGTGTTTAACAAGTTGTCCCTTTAAGAAGTGATGTATGTGTATTGACATACGAGATAAGATAAGCGTAGTGACGCTGAGTAAATAACATCCAGGCCACGCTACCAAGTTTCCTATCTTTACATTCCTACTCTCTATACTTCCTACTTATATATGTAATTCTCTCATTGTGTTTTGTCTCATTACACAAATCGGGCGAGAAAAATGACGGAGTAGCTATAGCGGTTAAAAGAAACTTAAAATTTAAACTAATTGATGACTTCCAGGATGAATTTCTAGCAATAAAAATAAATACAACTCAAGGAGACGTAATCATTGCTACTACTTATCTGCCACCGAGACGACCCTACTTACCTATAGAAGACCTATTAAAATTGGCTAACAACAGTCATCCGATGTACATCTTAGGAGACTTTAATGCCAGACACAGGATTTTCGACAATACAAATAATAACGCCTTGGGAAACGCCCTTAATCAATTAATAAACCTAGGGAAAATCAATCATCTAGGTCCTAACTTTCCAACTTCGAGAAATCACAATATACACAATCGACACCAGACAAAATTTTTACCAACAACAAAGCCTTTTTCAATTACCATATAAAGCAAGGACCTCTCACAAGCAGTGACCATCTGCCAATTATACTAACACTGTCAACAAGTCCCATACAGATACCAATAAAAAAGAGACTGAAAATGAGTAAAACAGAAAGGGACAGCTTCAAAGACGACTTAGGTAATCACCACTCGATTAACCTACAAGGGAAAGCAACAGAAGATATAGACACAGAAATGGACAGACTGCACTAGCAATAAAATCATCTACAACCAAACACACTCCTACTTCACACTTTAGAACATTACCCAACAACAGACTACCAGAAGAAGTTAAATTAATCCAAACCCATTACAATGAAATAAACAGGCATATGGAAAGACACGGCAGTAACAGATTGCTTATATATGACGCAGACAGAACTACAGATAAAATTAAGAGACGCATTGTAGGAAGCAAACAATAAAAAATGGAATGATATTATAATGGCGGCTGACAAGACTAAAGACACAAAAACATTTTGGACTTCCATAAACAAGATGATGGGGCACAACAAGCAAAAAACACCATACATTAAAGACCAAATTGGAACAAAGCTGCACGAGGAAAATGAACAAGAGTCAGCATTTAAAAGGGAATGGGTAAAAATTTTTAAAATATCAGATGAGGAAAATGAAGATTTTGATAGTGAACACGAAGAAAGGATAGAAGACGAAATGGGAAGACACATACATAGAATCACCCCAAAAGCAATATATAGACTATAACTTATTACCTAATAATCAAATAATAACCATGGGAGAAATGATGCACTGTCTGAGGAAGTTTAAGGAAAAAGCCCCCGGGCTCACAGGTATTACACGAAATATGATCATGAATCTACCTGAAAACATCTTAAAAACACTATTAAACATTTATAACGCATGCTTAATAACCGGTTACTTTCCAGACAAACTAAAATATGCTAAAATGATATTTATTCCCAGGGAGGGTAAGGACAATAAGGAAATATTAAACTACAGGCCAATATCTTTATTAGAAATTACCGGGAACTATTGGAAAAAAATTTAAATTCAAGACTTATAACCTTTTTAACACAACAGGGGAAAACTAACAATAGCCAACATGAATCTATGTCCAATAGAAATACCCTAACTGCAATAGCTACAATAACGGAAATAATTGCAATGGAAAAAAGCAAGGGCAACCAGATCAATATAATTTTAAGGAACGTTTCTAAGGCTTTTGATAAAGTTTGGCATTTAGGCTTAAAATATAAAATATTAAAATTGGGACTTAACGAACACATGCTAAGAATATTGTGTAACTATTTAGATGATAGGAGAGCACAAATTCAAATTGGAAACTTTATGGGAACTATGTTTAATCTTGAGAGTGGAGTACCTCAAGGAGGATGCCTTTCTCCAACACTATATACAATTTATACCTCAGACACACCTCAACCAACCCCCTTTAGCGAATATGTAATGTTTGCTGATGATATTACTCAAATAGTATCATACCCAGGAAAATCAACCCAATTTATGGCACTCTACACGGTAAGGGCGAGAAAAAATATAAATGATTTTGAGAAAAAATGGAAAATCAGGACAAATAAGAACACATTCAAGATAATACCAATAGCCAAGAATAAAACAAGTCCAGTAATAGTCGACCAGGAACTATACTCATACGACACTGAAGGCAGGATGCTTGGACTAAAACTAACAAAAAGAGGATATATAACATACTTAAAAGATAAAGAACGACAGGCAAGAATAAGATTATCAAAAATAAAACGCTTTAAGAACCTTAACATTAATAACAAAAGAAAGATTTATATAGCCCTTGTCAAATCAATTATGGACTACCCACGCATCCCATTGAACACTCTTAGTAAAACGAGCATTAAAAGGTTACAAACAGTGCAAAATATAGCCCTTAGATTTATATATAACATAAAATATACAGACCATATCAATAATGAACACCTACAAAAGAGAGCAAACCTCCTAGCAATCAATGTAGAAATACACAACAAAGTTGCAAATATTTGGAAAAAAGTGACTGAACTTAACACAGAAACATATCAAAATTGGATAAATAATATAGACAAAGAAGAATTCCAAGAACACAGTTGGTTTAAATCAGCCAGGAAGAAAGTAATTGAACCATCTCCTGCCCCAATATACATATAAAACCTTAATAGAGAGAATAAAAGATGAGAGTGACCTACCAGCTCCACTAAGAACCTGGCAGGCCTCTCCATACAGTGTACCTTTAGACTAACACAACTAGCACTTAACTAACACCTTAGCAAAAAAAAAAAAAAATGTGAATACCCTCCCAGTTACACAAGGACCTGGGCGGGCTCACTAACTCCAACAATAAATAAAAAATAATAATAATAAGCAGCACTATATAAATAAACCAATATTAATACAAAGGTCTGACGACCCAAGGGAGCAGAACAAAGATAAAACATCAATAGGAAAGATGAAACGATCTGGTTGAGCCCAGATTCTTTCTACTCCTACTGTATTTCAGTTTCACCACTTTTCCTTCAACCACTAATAATCTTCTTTCACCTCATAACTAATGACTCCGTACCGTACCTCAAGAGAGTGTGTCTTGTAACCAAGAAGGGCTAGCTACTACGTCCCCAGTCCCGCTCGAGAGAAGCCCGCCACTAAGTGTAACGAGGTCTCAGCTGGGTCCATAGACAGAGTGCTGTTAACTCAACGTGTAACAGTAAGTGCTGGCTGTGCAGACCGTAGAAGTGCAGTGATCCCGAACCTCCCCAGCGATCGACATAGTGAAGTGCCCATTCTAATTGTGAGGTTAGATTATACCAGAATACTATAGTCTATCATAAATTGTGTACGAACCCCCCCCCCCCCCCCCATTAATTCCCCCTATTGAACTATTAAAATAAAGCTGTAACACGCATTGGTGATTTATATACTACACTTGTACTGTGCCTGTGTTAATATACAGTGTTAACATCACACCCTCGAGACACGCTACCATTTCCTCTCACTATAATACTCTACTGCTATAGACTCCTAGCTTACCTCTTCATATGAGATTTTGTCTCATTACAATGGTGGCAGCGCACTTAAGGTAATACTCACGCTTCTTCCCCTTAATGTTGAGTACAGTGATGGTTAGAATCTTTTGAAGTAAACTCGTAACTATCTTGACGAAGCAGGCAGTACAAGGGTGGTAGCATTCGTAATATAATTCCTGTCTCTCTGTGTGGTACAAATGGTCATTCCCTAGTGACGATTATCCACTCCCCCCTCCCTGGTTCACATATTGTTGGGTACCTGGGAACAATGGTCGAGAACTCAACTAGGGCAAGTGTCAGTAAAACCCCCTCCTCGTCCCACCCACAGACGTCATCTTCAACATTGACAATTTCAACTTCCACGATCAGTACTTCCCAGCCCTCCTTTTCAAGCTAATATGACTTCTGTTAACACTACACCAGTGACTTCCGTTTTATTCCCGTTCCCTGAACAATCCACTAGTACCTACTCTCCCCCCCTACCCCTTAACCACCCTGCACCCTCTTTCGCCACTCCCCTCCCCACGCTCAGGTACTCCTTAGCACCTCCCAACTCCTCCAGCATGCCAGATTCCTTTCTTACGACCGTTTCAGCTCATAGTGCAGCACAATTGGTCAGTCAGATACCCATGTTTGAGGGCGATAGCCGTGACCCTGCGACATCAGCGGATAGGCTGAAACAGTGGTTAGGAAACATTGAAAATGCGTTCCCTGAAAAGCTTCAGGAATACCACGAATGCCGCCTTAGGACGGCACGTATGTCATTGGGCGGTGACGCGAAAGGTGTGCTAGGATACGGTAAAGAATGCTACCGAGTAGGACACGTTCGCGAAAGAATTACGGGAAATTTACAGCCAGGGTAACACATTACAAGATCACACGCTTCGCTTAGCTAATATCAAGCTAGAGGAGTGTTCTGCCCTGTATGGGTCAGTCGGCCTCCTGCAGTATCCCTCTTTCATATGTTCTTATGATCACTAAATGTTTACCTATCATTAGACACTGGAGTTGTGCCAGATTTGTGGAAACAGGCAAATGTAGTACCCATATTCAAAAAGGGAGACAGAGCATCAGCGTCAAATTACCGGCCGATCAGTTTGACGTCAGTAGCGGGGAAATTTCTTGAATCAATTATAGCAGATAGCATCCGATCGCATCTAGAGAAAAGCAAATTAATCTACGACTCTCAACATGGGTTTACAAAGGGAAAATCTTGCCTAACAAATCTGCGAACGTTTTTTAGGAAAGTCTTCCAGGTAGTAGATAATGACGAAAATTACGATTATATTTAGACTTTAGCAAAGCATTTGACAGAGTACCGCATCAGAGGCTTCTGAGAAAAATTAAGGCTCATGGTATCGAGGGGAAAGTTTTAAATTGGATAAAATCATGGCTCACCGATAGAACGCAGAGGGTCAACGTAGATGGTGTTAAATCTGAGTAGGGCCGTGTAACCAGTGGGGTTCCCCAGGGGTCAGTACTAGGCCCACTCTTGTTCATAATCTACATAAACGATCTAGATACTGGGATCAGCAGTGACATAAGCAAGTTTGCGGATGACACCAAAATAGGGAGGCAAATTAAATCAGGGCAGGATGCAAATGCAATACAGGTGGCTCTAAATAAACTGCAGGGGTGGTCTGAAAAATGGCAAATGAAATTCAATACCAGCAGGTGCAGCGTACTTAATATTGGAAGAACAAATACTTATAATGTATACAGCCTTAACAACATCAACCTAGAGAAGTCGACTTGTGAAAGAGACCTAGGGGTACTTGTTAGCCCGGACCTACGGCCTAGAAAACAGTGCGTTAATGTTCGAAATAAGGCAAACAGAGTATTGGGTTTTATATCTAGAAGTGTAAGTAACAAGAGTGCAGAGGTCTTATTGCAACTATATCTTGCGCTAGTCAGGCCGCACCTCGATTATGTGGTTCAGTTCTGGTGCCCCTATTATAGAATGGATATAAATTCGCTATACTCGGTGCAGCGAAGAATGACAAAAATGATTCCGGGACTTAGAAACCTTCCATATCAGGATAGGTTAAAGAAACTTAACTTGCATTCCCTAGAAAGACGAAGAGTGTGGGGAGATATGATAGACGTATTTAAGTGGGTGAAAGGAATCAATAAAGGGGATATAGATAAAGTTCTTATAATATCCGAGCAGGATAGGACTCGGAGCAACGGATTCAATGTGGATAAGTTTAGGTTTAGGAGGGAGATAGGAAGAAACTGGTTCACAAATAGGGTGGTGGACGAGTGGAACAAGCTTATCAACTTTGTAGTAAGTGCGGGAACTCTGGAAAGTTTCAAATGGAGGCTAGATAGATTCATGGATGATGGACAGTGGTAGTAACTCTCGACAGGAGCTGCCATGCATAGGCCAACCGGCTTATTGCAGACTCCTTATTTTCTTATGTTATTATGTTCTTATAGATGGTGCTGTGAAGATGGCGAGAGTGAATCACCCACAATTCTTCCCACCTGAGCTAGTACTCTCTTACTTTCTATCGGGCTTACCCGGCGAGATGCGTACGTTCATGGTGTCAAGCGGGATAACTACGATAGAGAATGCAATTAAAGCAGCCCGGACGTATATACAGCTCAGGAAACCTCCCCCCCCCCCCCCCTCCCGTTTTGTGTCGACAATTCACGACGCCCCTCCCACCCCTGCACGTAACATTCCTTTTGTCTGGGAGGATGAATTCTTGAGACTGATGGTAGAGAATCTCAGCCGGGACGAAAGGAAGCGACAGGAACAATCACCGTTCCACGAGGAAGGACGGGAGCAATCACGGTTACATACATTAGGTATAAACACGTTGGGTTACGCGCCACGGGGCGACCGGCCGTCAGGGGCAGGGACCCGCGGGGCGCGGGCTGGGATTGACCCCCTCTCCGGTGTAGTCACAAGTGCGCGAACGGGCCCGCCCATGCGGGATAGCTGGTATAGATCTCCGAAGCCTTTTCGCTGCTCCTCCTGTGGGACATGGTCCCACGCAGTGCACGGATGTCCCTTCCAATGTGAGGAAAACCAGTGCGATGGGTGTGGCGACCAGGGACATACCCGCAGAGAGTGTCCATACGCCGGAATGCGTTGTTACGCATGTGCTGAGTGGGGACACATTCGCAGGTTATGTCTCTACTACTAAAGACAAGGGCGAGGCGTTGATGGTGACTAGGGATGACAGGCCAATTATTAAGTTGAAAATAAGAGGGAAAGGGTCGAAGCTTTCATTGACACAGGCTCCTCAGTGTCCTTAGTGAAACAGAACGTGGCCTCCAAGATGAGCCTAGGGGGAAAGCATAGAGTTCCTGAGTTACGTGGCGTCACGGGTAACCGCCTCCCAACATTGGATTCCAGAGATATAACTGTAGACTTAGGAGATAAGATAGTTGTTCACGCGCTGGTTGTGGTAAGCGGTGATCTTTTCCCAGGGGATGATCTTATTGGGTCAAATTTCTTGTGTAGGTTTAAGAATGGAATCCAGTTTGATGGGAGCCGGTATACCGTGACACTAGATGGTAGAGATTATGCAGGTACTCCTATTAGGAATAGATCTGGTCTGCCCGTCCACCTCATTAAGCCTTAACGCCCCCAGCCCCCCGCACCCCAGGTTCCACAGCTACACCCTACGCGCGTCACTGTCATCCCTCCCCACTCTAGTGTTGTTCTGCCCGTTCGATGGTCAAGGTCGTTCGACAGTTCCACTGATAATCAGGAGTATGTATTTGTTGAAACCCCTCATAAAATGTCCCCATACATGCAGCCGGGGCTCATTAACACTCAGCAGCCTAGCGTCCCAGTCATAAACCCCACCCCCAGGGAATTTAAACTTATTCCTGGTCATTCTATGGGTGGGAACAGTCTGTGCGGTCGATAAAGTAGAGGATCTGGAGCATTTTGATTCTACGAGATATAACATTAGAAGTGACACAAAGTTCGTAGATTCACAGCAAATGTTCGCCACTGCATTAGAATCCCTTGACATAGATCACCTACCCACCCTTATTAGAGAACGTCTACGCTCTATAATAAAGCAGCATAAAAGATCTGTTTGCAACTTCAGATCAGGACCTCGGCCTGATGTCAGCTTCACACAAAATTAATACCGGCTCCGCCCCCCCCCCCTCATCAGAGTACGAGAGTGGCGGCTTCCTGAGGCGGCTAAAACTAAAATTAGGGACTTATGTCGCCAAATGGAGGAACGTGGCGTCATCTCCCTTACACTAGCCCCTATTGCTCCCCGGTCGTATTAGTCAGAAAAAAGGACGGGTCAACTAGATTCTGTGTAGACTATAGGGAACTTAATAAGGACACCATTGCTGACAGCTATCCCTTGCCCAGAATTGACGAGACACTGGACCAATTGAACGGAGCTACTGTATTCACAGCCTTGGCTATTGTCAAGGCCGTAACTTCCTTTGATGCTTACCTATTTGGTAGACACTTTTATGTAATCACTGATCACCTTCCTTTAATATATATCTTCCAAGGTAAAACTCCTAATGCACGGGTAGCACGATGGGCAGTCTTTTTAAAAGCCTATAACTTCTCCATTTTGCATAAGCCAGGCAAGAACCACGTAGTACCAGACGCACTGAGCCGTAATGTATTACCTATAAGTAATGTCGGGAATCCTAGCAGCATGACTCAGCCCATTTTTGGGGACCTATCACCTAACGAGGTGCGCCAACACCACAGTGGGGTCCTGTCATTGAGTTCCTTGAGGGGGGTCCGCTCCCCAAGAAGGTCAACAAAGCTTCACTTTGTGATTTCAGTCTTTTAAACGGAGTCCTGTATCTTGTTACTATGAAATAGGATGATGAACAACCCACAGAACTCGTAGTCGTCCCCGCATCCTTGGAAAACTCGGCCCTAGAAGTAGCTCACTCTTCCCAATTCGCAGCCCACCCGGGTGACTGTCGCACATATGCACGTGCACGCTCTATGTTTTTCATGCCCAATCTAGCGCGGAAAGTTGGGGCATTTGTCAAAGGATGTCTGCCATGTCAGTTAAGGAAGGGTACCCCAAAGAGACAGGGAGAGCTGCAGGAGTTCCCACCAGCCTCCCAGCCCTTGGAACGGGTATCGATTTATCTAACTGACATGACAATACGTTCACATCGGGGAAACAGATACATCGTTTCCATTGTCGATCACTATTCACGTTTTGCGACCTATATACCCATCCCCGATAAACGCGCAGAGACAGTTTGTGAAGCCCTGTTACAATACGTTGGTACTCATGGGTGTCCCCGGGTCATTGTCGGTGATCGAGGGACAGAGTTTACCTCTGGCATCTTTCAGAAGGCGTGCGACTTGCTGAGGGCTAAGTCAAATCTAACCACTAGTTACCACCCACAGGCTAATGCCATGATTGAGCGTTCCCACCGCATGTTGAAAGATCACTTGTCATTTTTGGTTAATAATCAGTACGGCGGTTGGGACGATCAGCTACCTCTTACACAACTGGCCATGAACACCGCAGTTATTACCACCCTGCATAACACCCCTTACTTCCTTCACTTTGGTAGAGACCCAAACCTTCCTGTTGGTGTAATCAACCCCCCACCCCTATCCTATGGCGAGGACTACCCTTCTATCTTGCAAAACAGGTTACAAACTGTCTTTACTCGGGTGGAGGAACTAAACAGGAAAGGTCACTTACACAACGCCACCTACTATAACCTCAGTCACCCCCTCCAACATTACCATAGTAGGGTGTCATACGGAGGCGAATTTTTTTTTTGAGTTTGAAAAATCGGCCCATGGTATTTATGATGTAGTTCTATGTGCAGAATCATGTGATATCTTCAGATTTGAAAAGTTATTTTTTTTTGCTAGGTAAATTTTAACTTCAAATCTTATAAAAATTCAGTATTCCCACCCGTTTACCAACACCACTAAATAGCTTATTTAAAGTAAAGTAAATGTATCAGGTTAATTTATTAGGATGAAAATGATCCAGAATAGTGAAACGAATGATCTTGACACATTTATTAAATTTAATATTCCTTTAGAAAACAAAATCATCAAATACAAAAACCGGTTTTACTACTACGACCCGGTGTTGCTGCACACCATAGAGAACATGTCTCTCTTGCTTCTATTTCTACTCATCACCTCCCTGCTGACCACCTGAGCTCGGATGTAGCCTTCCCTCCTCTCCTGGCTGTACACGTGACTGTTGGCCTCGCTCACTTGCTGTACACAACGCTCTATACTCTGGGTGTGCGAGAGCCAGGCAGGGACATGCATGGGGTTGTCCAGGAAAGCTCTGACTTGAACATTGGTGAGGCTGCAGGTAAGAGGGGGCTCACTGCCAGCCTGGATGTTATCCAGATCTATGAGATCAGTGAGGGTCTTGGCACCTAGATTGACTTCAGGAGTCTTCCTGACCCTGAAGGAATCGTCACCAACTGATTCGTCATGCCCAGATCCTCTCATAAGTCTCATATCCAAGATCTTTTTGACTGCCACTCTTCTCTCCTCCTCATCCTTACTGCAGAGCATTGTCTGCAGAATTGCCTCAGGATGAGCATACCAGGAAGATCTCCTCACAGTCTGCTCCACAATCTGAACAACCTTCCTTGGCTGACTCCTCAGGAGCTTAAGCTGGAA
>CAUDMG010000531.1:0-11605 GCA_958450375.1 Homarus gammarus
TATATATATATATATATATATATATATATATATGCTGATAACCACCAGGAAAGAAGAAAACACGAAGTTCCCAAGCGCTTTCGTGTAATTCACATCTTCAGGGGTGAGTACAGACTAGATAGAGTAATGCAGAACAAGATGAATATATACAGAGGAGGGTGAGACCAGGTCCACAAAGGTCAGGTAATGACCCTACTAATCTTTAAATGGCACACAACGGTTGGTGGTTGGGTCAGATGGGACAGTGACCCGCCCTCTCACCTGATCACAAATCTTCTTAATTACAAAGTTGTCCAGCTTGTACAAGCCGTTACTCAAATTCATGTTGAATGCTTCGGTATGTTTAATAAGACTAGATTCTATGATGTTCCTACTATCAATTGAATTACATGGTAATATTGAGGAGGCATTATCCCAGTCAATGCAATGCTTGTTATCCCTCAAATGAACAAACAGAGCATTGGATTCCTGGCCTGTCCTGACACTGTATTTGTGTTGTTTAATTCTAGTTACAAGATCTTTACCTGTCTGGCCTAAGTAAAACATATTACATTCCTTGCAAGGAACTTTATAAATGCAACCAATTGTGTTGTTGGGGGAGTTCTTGATTAACATTTGTTTAACAGTGCATGAGTTTTTAAATGCCACATTGACGTTCCAAGATTTTAGCTGTGCCGGAATGTGTGAGAAATTTTTGTGAAATGGTAATATTAAGATATTCTTATGGTCATGGGTGGGCTTGCGATCAGTTCTATAAAAAGTTTTCTTAGTAATGTTTAAGCATTTGTCTATGAAAGATCTAGGGTATTTAAGGTTTGAGCCAATATTATATATATATTTGTATTCCTCATCGATGAATTCCGGACTGCAAATTCTCAAGGCACGTAAAAACATTGTTGTAAATACTGACTGTTTGACTTTATTATGGTGGGCAGAATAATAATGAATGTATGAACACACATTGGTTGGTTTTCTATAAATACTGAACTTGAAAGTGTTACCCATTCTGTGTATCAGACAGTCTAGGAATGGCAATTTACAGTCTTGCTCTAATTCCACAGTGAATTTGATCGAGGGGGCTAAGTTGTTAAGTTGTGGTAGGAAAACTTTTAGGTCCTCATTACATGGCCAGAGACATAATACATCATCAACATATCTAAACCAGACTGCGGAGGGTGGTAAAATATTACTTAATAGTTTCTTTTCAAAGAATTCCATATATAGGTTGCTTAATACAGGTGAGAGTGGATTACCCATTGCCATACCAAATTTTTGAGCATAATATTCCCCATTGAATTCGAATTTGCAATCCTTAATACATAGTTTGATGAGTTCGATGAAGTCATCTTTCGAGACGGGCAGTGAAATGTTATCCAGGGAATCTATGAGGAACTCTAGTAAATCATCAACTGGGACCTTTGTAAAAAGTGACGTTACATCAAAGCTGACCAGTTTAAAATCATGATTAATGTGCAAGTTATTGAGTTTATCAACCAGATCCATATTGTTCTTGATATTGGAGTTAGAAATGTTGCCAACTAGTTGGCAACATTTCTAACTCCAATATCAAGAACAATATGGATCTGGTTGATAAACTCAATAACTTGCACATTAATCATGATTTTAAACTGGTCAGCTTTGATGTAACGTCACTTTTTACAAAGGTCCCAGTTGATGATTTACTAGAGTTCCTCATAGATTCCCTGGATAACATTTCACTGCCCGTCTCGAAAGATGACTTCATCGAACTCATCAAACTATGTATTAAGGATTGCAAATTCGAATTCAATGGGGAATATTATGCTCAAAAATTTGGTATGGCAATGGGTAATCCACTCTCACCTGTATTAAGCAACCTATATATGGAATTCTTTGAAAAGAAACTATTAAGTAATATTTTACCACCCTCCGCAGTCTGGTTTAGATATGTTGATGATGTATTATGTCTCTGGCCATGTAATGAGGACCTAAAAGTTTTCCTACCACAACTTAACAACTTAGCCCCCTCGATCAAATTCACTGTGGAATTAGAGCAAGACTGTAAATTGCCATTCCTAGACTGTCTGATACACAGAATGGGTAACACTTTCAAGTTCAGTATTTATAGAAAACCAACCAATGTGTGTTCATACATTCATTATTATTCTGCCCACCATAATAAAGTCAAACAGTCAGTATTTACAACAATGTTTTTACGTGCCTTGAGAATTTGCAGTCCGGAATTCATCGATGAGGAATACAAATATATATATAATATTGGCTCAAACCTTAAATACCCTAGATCTTTCATAGACAAATGCTTAAACATTACTAAGAAAACTTTTTATAGAACTGATCGCAAGCCCACCCATGACCATAAGAATATCTTAATATTACCATTTCACAAAAATTTCTCACACATTCCGGCACAGCTAAAATCTTGGAACGTCAATGTGGCATTTAAAAACTCATGCACTGTTAAACAAATGTTAATCAAGAACTCCCCCAACAACACAATTGGTTGCATTTATAAAGTTCCTTGCAAGGAATGTAATATGTTTTACTTAGGCCAGACAGGTAAAGATCTTGTAACTAGAATTAAACAACACAAATACAGTGTCAGGACAGGCCAGGAATCCAATGCTCTGTTTGTTCATTTGAGGGATAACAAGCATTGCATTGACTGGGATAATGCCTCCTCAATATTACCATGTAATTCAATTGATAGTAGGAACATCATAGAATCTAGTCTTATTAAACATACCGAAGCATTCAACATGAATTTGAGTAACGGCTTGTACAAGCTGGACAACTTTGTAATTAAGAAGATTTGTGATCAGGTGAGAGGGCGGGTCACTGTCCCATCTGACCCAACCACCAACCGTTGTGTGCCATTTAAAGATTAGTAGGGTCATTACCTGACTATTGTGGACCTGGTCTCACCCTCCTCTGTATATATTCATCTTGTTCTGCATTACTCTATCTAGTCTGTACTCACCCCTGAAGATGTGAATTACACGAAAGCGCTTGGGAACTTCGTGTTTTCTTCTTTCCTGGTGGTTATCAGCATATACCTAGATCACGCGCACCTACAGTGATTTACTTGCATAAATGGATTCCACGCGCCACTTCTTCATCTTCTCTACAAGCTGTCCTGGACTGTCTCCTTTCGTTACTGAATACTCCTCTTCGATGATCAAGGCCCACAAATTGAAAATACGTTTGAAATTTCTCCAGACATGCCTCAGTGAAAAAGTTATGCCAAGATCAATCCTCCCACAACGTGTCCTTAAGATGTCTGACCGCCCCTTTGATGAGTTCCAAGAAATCATCCTTAAGAAACATTTTGAAATAAAGAAAATTGAAGTGGATGAAGCCTTCCGTATTGTAAGACAAAAAAAGCGCGCTTTTATCATGACCATACCGAGTTATTGGAAAAAGTTCATGTTGGACTACTGTTTTGATAACCTGAGACGTGAGCGTTCTGATCTTCAAGCCAAGATAGACCACAAATTGGCACTCCTTATTAGAAATAGTGATTGGACTAAGGATGCCAATAACAACTGTGTAGTGAATCTCTCCTCTAAACAACTAGACAATGATACCTTGTGTGCCCTCGGCTATGGTTTAAGTTTTGATGGTTCCAACAAGGGAGTCGACAGTGTTGACATAGCCAAAGCATTTTGCAATTTGGAGAAATTCAGTAATTTGACAAGTGAAGAAGTGAACATGTGTAAAGGTGTTGTGTATGCATCTATGTCCAAGCCTTGTGTTTCAAACTGTCCAGAAAGATTCACCAAAGCACTCCAAGCCCTTAAGAAAAATAAGGATCTACATGTCACTAAAGCAGATAAAGCCAACACAGTAGTGATTTTAAACAAAGATGACTATATCTCAAAAATGAATGACCTTTTATGTGACACTACAACATATTCTAAACTCATAAATAATCCTCTCAACACTGTCAACACCCAGTTCAACAAAAAACTTAAGTCCCTATTGAGAGGCAAAGCTACTCTCATTAAACATCTTACTTCAACGTCCCCTCCACTGCCTTACATGTACGGTTTAATCAAGACCCACAAGCCCAATAACCCAGCAAGACCCATCATTAGCTCTGTTGGGTCAATCTCTTATAAACTATCGAAATGGTTAGTTTCCTTACTAAACCCCCTAGTTGGCAACATTTCTAACTCCAATATCAAGAACAATATGGATCTGGTTGATAAACTCAATAACTTGCACATTAATCATGATTTTAAACTGGTCAGCTTTGATGTAACGTCACTTTTTACAAAGGTCCCAGTTGATGATTTACTAGAGTTCCTCATAGATTCCCTGGATAACATTTCACTGCCCGTCTCGAAAGATGACTTCATCGAACTCATCAAACTATGTATTAAGGATTGCAAATTCGAATTCAATGGGGAATATTATGCTCAAAAATTTGGTATGGCAATGGGTAATCCACTCTCACCTGTATTAAGCAACCTATATATGGAATTCTTTGAAAAGAAACTATTAAGTAATATTTTACCACCCTCAGCAGTCTGGTTTAGATATGTTGATGATGTATTATGTCTCTGGCCATGTAATGAGGACCTAAAAGTTTTCCTACCACAACTTAACAACTTAGCCCCCTCGATCAAATTCACTGTGGAATTAGAGCAAGACTGTAAATTGCCATTCCTAGACTGTCTGATACACAGAATGGGTAACACTTTCAAGTTCAGTATTTATAGAAAACCAACCAATGTGTGTTCATACATTCATTATTATTCTGCCCACCATAATAAAGTCAAACAGTCAGTATTTACAACAATGTTTTTACGTGCCTTGAGAATTTGCAGTCCGGAATTCATCGATGAGGAATACAAATATATATATAATATTGGCTCAAACCTTAAATACCCTAGATCTTTCATAGACAAATGCTTAAACATTACTAAGAAAACTTTTTATAGAACTGATCCCAAGCCCACCCATGACCATAAGAATATCTTAATATTACCATTTCACAAAAATTTCTCACACATTCCGGCACAGCTAAAATCTTGGAACGTCAATGTGGCATTTAAAAACTCATGCACTGTTAAACAAATGTTAATCAAGAACTCCCCCAACAACACAATTGGTTGCATTTATAAAGTTCCTTGCAAGGAATGTAATATGTTTTACTTAGGCCAGACAGGTAAAGATCTTGTAACTAGAATTAAACAACACAAATACAGTGTCAGGACAGGCCAGGAATCCAATGCTCTGTTTGTTCATTTGAGGGATAACAAGCATTGCATTGACTGGGATAATGCCTCCTCAATATTACCATGTAATTCAATTGATAGTAGGAACATCATAGAATCTAGTCTTATTAAACATACCGAAGCATTCAACATGAATTTGAGTAACGGCTTGTACAAGCTGGACAACTTTGTAATTAAGAAGATTTGTGATCAGGTGAGAGGGCGGGTCACTGTCCCATCTGACCCAACCACCAACCGTTGTGTGCCATTTAAAGATTAGTAGGGTCATTACCTGACCATTGTGGACCTGGTCTCACCCTCCTCTGTATATATTCATCTTGTTCTGCATTACTCTATCTAGTCTGTACTCACCCCTGAAGATGTGAATTACACGAAAGCGCTTGGGAACTTCGTGTTTTCTTCTTTCCTGGTGGTTATCAGCATATACCTAGATCACGCGCACCTACAGTGATTTACTTGCATATATATATATATATATATATATATATATATATATATATACACACACACAGTAGTACCCCGATTTACACGGTCAATTGAACCCACAGAGTACCGCGGAAAGTGAAAACCGGGTAAAGTGAACAACAGAACATATGGGATTAATTTCAATAGAGACTGGCCAGACCCCCAAACTCCACTTTTTCCGACACAATACCTATGTTGTAGTAAAAATAACATCTAAATTTTATGATGGTATGCTCACACAATTAATATTTAAGAGAAATACAGTCGCCAGGTTAATGTCCATTCAAATAATGGACTCAAATCCCCCGCTCTTCCCAGCTCACTAGCTCCTACCTTACTGATTAATGTTTGGGTGAAAACTCTAGATTTTAACGTTTAGTAATAAATAATACCTCAGACTAAAGTTAGGATAATATAATTGACATTTCTGGATTCCTTGCAGGTCAGGGAATATTTTGAATGTAAACTTCATATATTTTGCACAAAAGATAAAATATTTGCTTTGTGTAAACCAAATTATTACATTAGATCTAAAATTTGTATGTCTAATGCAAAATCCATGATGTTTATATTCAAAATGATCGTCATATTGTAAGAATTCCAGCAATGTAAATTATATTCTGTCCGGGTAATTTGTATGAATTTTATGAGCTAAAACATATATCTTCAGTAAATAAACAAAGAAATATTTTTCAAGGGCACTATCTGTCAATCAAAATACTCGGTCCCTCCCTCCCTGCCAGAGAAGGGATTGGGAGAAAATAGTATATTTACATTTTTAGTAATAAATAATAACTCAGACTAAAGTTAGGATAATATAATTGACATTTCTGGATTCCTTGCAGGTCAGGGAATATTTTGAATGTAAACTTCATATATTCAGCACAAAGGATAAAATATTTGCCTTGTGTAAACCAAATTATTACATTAGATCTAAATTTTGTCTAATGCAAAATCCATGATGTTTATATTCAAAATGATCATCATATTGTAAGAATTCCACCAATGTAAATTATATTCTGGCCGGGTAATTTGTATGAATTTTACAAGCTAAAAAAAAAAAAAAAAAAAAAAAAAAAAAAAATTATACTTCACCGTGTATATGAGTAGATGCACCGCGGAAAGTGAAAGTCTGCTTCTGGCAAGGTACCGCGTAAATGAGTAAATGAGAAATCGCGGAAAATGAAACCATGTGTAAAACGGGGTAATGCTGTGTGTGTGTGTGTATATATATATATATATATATATATATATATATATATATATATATATATATATATATATATATATATATATATATATATATATATATATATATATTAGGGAGTGACAGTTTTGCAAAAGTTTTCAAAATCTTATTGCTTGGGTTGGATTATTTGTCTATCGGCCACGCTAATTCCGAATATGTTTGAGTTTTTTACATCATTGCATTAGAAGGATTGTGGATACTTTTGAGTTTGGCATGAAAAACGCGAAAAAGCTGTAAATAATAAAGGGACTGGCAATGTGGCACAACCTGTTAAAATGAAGTTATTGAATTGGATTATTCGACTACTGTGTACACTGGTTCATAATATGCTATTGTTTTACAAGTCAATGCGCTACAAATTATGCCGATATTTTTGCTGCAAGTCACCACATACGTATATTTCGAAAACCAGGGCCCAATATTACCAACGGCGTGGATAGATTCCGTGGAATGAATTCAGGACATTCCCGCTCATGGAACATTACCAAACTCCGTATATGTGCCAATGGCAGGCCAATGGCAATATTTACAGAGTTTGTTGAGGCTCCCTGGACGGGAATGCCCTGAATTTATTCCACGGAATCTATTCACGCCGTTGGTAATATTCGTCCCAGGACTGATCAACGAATTCAGCCCAAGTAGCTTGACTTGGACAGTTAAGGACAAAATCTCAGTCCGTACTTTTGAATAAAATATTGTTCAATAGGTGGTGATATTGAAGTGCTGAAAGTTGTTTTTTCTGTGTTGTTTTGCAGTTAGTTCAAAGAGCCGCCACCAAGATGGGTCGTCCTAAGATTAGCAACACTCAGCTGCGCCAGGGTAACGATAAGGTGTTCGGGGTTCGTTTGCCTCTGCCATCTAACAAGTTGCCTCTGAACAAGGAAGTTGGAAGTGCCTTGGCTTATGAAGCAGAAAACGAGAGGTTAAGGAGAACAAATGCTTTTGATTATATGGATGCCACCAACAACTGAGAGGGCGGGTCACTGTCCCATCTGACCCAACCACCAACCGTTGTGTGCCATTTAAAGATTAGTAGGGTCATTACCTAATTACCTGACCATTGTGGACCTGGTCTCACCCTCCTCTGTATATATTCATCTTGTTTTGCATTACTCTCTCTAGTCTGTACTCACCCCTGAAGATGTGAATTACACGAAAGCGCTTGGGAACTTCGTGTTTTCTTCTTTCCTGGTGGTTATCAGCATATACCTAGATCACGCGCACCTACAGTGACTTACTTGCATATATATATATATATATATATATATATATATATATATATATATATATATATATATATATATATATATATATATATATATATATATATATATATATATATATATACACAGGTTGACAACCCTTTATCCGAAATTCCAAAAACTTAAAAGTTTTTTCTTTTGTGGGGCATTTTTTTAATTTTTTTAAACAGGGATTAGCCCACCCGGGCATAAATCACTGACCCACCTCAGGGCCTGGGGGGCGAAAATGTAATAGTAATAGTAATAATAATTATAATAATAATAATAATTATTTATAGTAAATAAAATTTGTAATAAAAATACACCAAAATAAAATTATGATAACATTAATAATAATAATAATAATAATAATAATAATAATAATAATAATAATAAAATATAATAATAAAATTAATAAAAATATCAATAATACAGGAGTACTGTAATAATAAAATAATAAAAATAATAATAAAGAAATACTGTACAAGAATGAAAAAAGATCAAAAGTGAGAAACACGACATACTGTAGACCTATGAATAATTATTATTATTATAATTTTTATTATATTTTCACCCCCCAGGCCCTGATGTGGGTCAGTGATCTATGCCCGGGTGGGCTAATACACATACGTATATTAAAAAAAAAATAAAAAAAAAAAAAAAAAAAAAAAAAAAAAAAACTAACCAACCATTCTGATAACCGAAAAATTCTGAAATCCGATATGCCTCTGGCCCCAAGGATTTTGGATAATGGATTGTCAATATATATATATATATATATACATATATATATATATATATGTATATATATATATATATATAATCAACGACCTCACCAGCAAGGAATCGAACCCTCGACCTACTGGGTGTGACTAGGGAACGCTTACCGGCTAGGCCACAAGGACACTAAAAGCAGTTCTAGACTCTGTTATATTTCACACAAAGCCTGTTCATCGAGCTGATGGCGCCGTGAACCTCAATGGGAAACTGCCCGTGCCTCGTATGTGGTGTCAGTAGCATTTTACCGAATCCAGCTGGTATGAAACGCGAGGTACATATATATACTTCATTTTTAGTCCATTTAACACGCGGACTTTGAACATACAATCAACGACCTCACCAGCAAGGAATCGAACCCTCGACCTACTGGGTGTGAGTAGGGAGCGCTTACCGGCTAGGCCACAAGGACCTACTACGAACATTATTTAAAAAAATTTATTTTTTTTTTTTTACAAATTTATTGTTGTTTTATTACAAGAATTAATGATAGTCTTTATTTCGGGGGTTTAGATGCATATTTATGCACTTTTTTACAATTTTATATTATATTTTTCAGTGTTAAGTGGTTGTATTTGGGGGCCTGGAACGGATTTATCCTATAACGAACAAGGTTCTAGAACTAATTAGATTCGTTATAGCATACCCCACTGTATATACAGTGTATATATATATATATATATATATGTATATACACACAGCTAGACCCCGACTTACGACTGCTTCGACTTACGACGGCCGCAGTTGTGACCATTTTTTTTTCTTAAAAGACACACGCATTTTCTATACCGAAACGTTTCCAGTTAATGTAGTCTCCATGTATAATTAGAAAATTATGGGGGCCCCATGTGCATTCAGCTGACTACATTAAAGGTAAGTGCTCAGTCACACTGTATCCATTCCTCATTATTTATTACTTTTACTGTACTGTATTTCATTGTAGATTTTTTATTTAAATTTTTTTTTTTTTTATCTATGTCGGACTTACGACCTAGATTTGGGTCCCTAACCCCGTTGTAAGACGGGGTCTAGCTATATATATATATATATATATATATATATATATATATATATATATATATATATATATATATATATATATATATATATATATGTATATATATATATATATATATATATATATATATATATATATATATATATATCATTTTTAGTCCATTTAACACGCGGACTTTGAACAGTAGGTCGAGGGTTCGATTCCTTGCTGGTGAGGTCGTTGATTATATATAAATATATATATATATATAAATAAATATATATAAATATATAAATATATATATATATATGTATATATATATATATATATATATATATATATATATATATATATATATATATATATATATATATACAGTGACCCCTCGTTTAACGTAATTTCGATTAACGAACTGCCTTCCATAAGGATCTTCAATTCGGTTAACGAAAAAAAATTCGATTAACGAAGTTCTTACGAACCGACCTCAACATGTTTTCGCTTGCACTGACCGAGCAACCAGCTTTAGTATCAGTCCGCCAATACATTAATCGGTTCTAGGGCTTAAATTCCTTACTTTTTTAGTATATATCAAGAAGTTTATACTATTCAATAATTTTAAAAATTTAATATTCAATTTTTAGTCATTTTAACAATTATTGAACATAATTGAAGGTAAAGTGACTAGTTTAATGCGCGGCACCCAGCCTCGTAACACAGCAAACAGGAGTTAGTCTCTCTCTGTTTTCACTGGAGGTAACATCTTGCTTGAGACTCTCTTCAACTAAACGCTTTTATCTGTGTTTCCAAGCAAATTATTGGTCATTTTGAAATATATTTTACACATTGACAATATATAATGCAGTGCAGTGTTGATTTAAAGAAAATAATCTTGAATTACACCAAGAGAGCTAAAATTTTATGGGTGAAATGGCGCCATGGGGTGACTTCTCTTCCACCCCAATGCCTTCTCTTCTTCCTTCTCCTCCACCCCCATTCTAAATCCCATCAACATCATCATCATCATCCAGGAGCCTTCTACCTACACACCTGAAAGTAAGTGAACTTTTCTACCATTTTTGTTGAATTTAGGAAATTTTCGGTGAGCTGGAACCAATTACCCAAAAACCCATTGAAACAGTTGTACCCCACTTAACGCGGTCAATAGAACCCAGAGGGTCCCGCGTTAAGTGAACAACAGAACATATGGGATTAATTCCAATAGAAACCGGCCCGACCCCCAAACTCCACTTTTTGAAGACACATAACTATGTTGTAGTAAAAATAACATCTTAATTTTATGATGGTACATGCACACAATTAATACTTAAGAGAAATAGAGAAATACAGTCGCCAAGTTAATGTCCATTCAAATAATGGACTCAAGTCCCTCCCCCTCTTCTCACACTACACTGCTGGCTCTTCCCTCTCTGAAAATTTTTGGGGGAAAACCACTAAATTTTAATAAATAATACCTCAAACTAAAGTTAGGATAATACAATTGACATTGCTGGATTCCTTGTAAGACCAGGAATATTTTGAATATAAATGTTATATATTTTGCACAAAAGATAACATAGTTACTCAGAGAAAACATTTTATCTCAAATTTGCATGTCTAATGCAAAATATATGATGTT
>CAUDMG010000532.1:0-26090 GCA_958450375.1 Homarus gammarus
TTATAGGTCACAAAATGAAAATACACACGTTTTTGTTTACACACCTTCCCTGGTCGTAAATCCACCCAACTGCGGTATATACTCAAACTTAGCTGCCTTGAACAGATTGATGATGTCGCCTCCTCTCTCACGACCTCCCACCCTCCTCTCGTTGTCTACTGTGATAAGTCTGTTACCACGCTGGGCGGCGGTGGGTCAGCCCTGAGCGCCAGGCCCGCAGGAAAATCAGGGTCCATGATTGGGCCTCCTCCACTGACACTGAGAGCATAGTCATCCATGCGGGCTTTCATGAAGGCGCCACTTCAGCCCGCCATGAACGCCGGAACCTCATTATACTCAGTGACAGCACTTCTGCTTCGCTAGCGAGGCTGAAATTGCCATTTCCCTCCTCCTAACACACTCCAGCCGGCGTTGTCGGGCTAGAGCAAACTGATGACATCTGTGTGAAGTTTATTTGGATCCCGTCACATACAGTATAGGAATAACTGCCTGTGACACTGTTGATCGGCATGCCAAAGAAGCGACACAAGAAGAAGACATTGAAGCCACACTCGCCCTCTCCCTCAATCATCTCAAATCTAGAATACACGCCGCACAACGAGAATCATTCGATTAACATTGGACACACCTGAAACATCGGGAAGTGCCACACTATGCCACTATGACGCTGTAACCGGTGATGATATCTGCCACTACAAAGAGTATTATACTCTGACTCGGTCCCAACAGATTGTGTACACTCTCCCCAAAAAGTATTGGCCCCCCCTGGACCTGATGCATTTGGAAATAAACACAGCAACAAGTGCACAACAGTCTCGGTTCGGTTGGTATTTCTGACTGTGATTTGCAACTTTCGTTCTTTCTCCTTGCATCATGATATCTGCAGTGTACCACCTATTTTCTACATAATGTAATGAAATAGGATGAATTGTGATACCATATGCAAAACCAATAACGACAAGAGTAACCCCGCTGATTTATGGCACCTTAGATACTATTTCAGCCCCATGGGATGGATTTTCAAATAGGAATATAACGTTACTATGTTTCCATGAACCGAGGTTAACAACAGAATCGCTTCGAACGAAATATGAAACATTATGATCCGATATTACATTCATTTGAAAATAAAGAAATTGCAGGAGTATTAAAGTGCCATATCCAATTACAATGACATTATGATTTACTGCATTTCGATATTATTTCTACCTCAATTTATGGGGGTAAACATTATAAATATAAAGTATCATCTCATGATTCGTGCTGGCAACGGAACATTATCTGATACACACTACGCGACGATGTCTGTCGGTGCAAGCTGTGTTTTCCAATGAGTCTCGGGGACTAGTGTTGGTCATGGTTATCCAGCAGAAAACATCCACTATTTGACTGCTGTTGATATATTTTCGGTACATTAATATTATCATATTATTGTACTAAAGATGAAGCACGGTGATTCACCATAATTACAATAAATGACATAAATAATAACTGGCAACTAACAGATAATAGGAAGGCTGGCCTACCAACATAATGCAGGAATCACAATTAGTGATCGGAAATATTCGTCCATTGTGACACATTGTATCGATGAGAAAAAAGGCCGATACTTTTTGGGAAAGTGTACGTAGGACTGCGCTTAGGGTACAGGTACAGTCGCCAGCAAATGTCCTATCACCTCTTCTGCCGTTCCACAAACCCCGGGATTCTGACTCGTGAACCTAAGCAATAGATAATGATGTTTTATTCTCTCCACGGCTGCTTCGGATTCATGAGTCAGAACCTCGGGATCGTGGAACAGCAGGAGAGGCAACAGGACATTTGCTGGCGACTGCACATACCTATGGGAGTGTATTGGCAACCCTGAGCCTGGCCGCACTATTTGTAAACTTCGTGGTCAACCCGACTCTCAACTTCTCTGACTACACCCTCACTTGCCCTATGACCTCCTTCAGGTTACCAACACCTCGTCCCTCCCTGACCAGATTCTACGCCCTTGACTCTTCAGGCTTCTACGGCCTTAACTCCTGAGACATAAAGGCAAGCATGAACTTAGCATGCTTCCCTGTTGGGCGCTGTAAACGCTTCTGCGCTTCACCTTACACAAGGATATAGGCGTGTGCCCAATAAATAATAAAAAAATAAAAAATAAAATAAAAAATAAAATATCCCTCCTCCTAGTGACAGGCCTGGTACTTGACATTATTAGGGACCTGCCAAGATTTGCCATAAACAGATGAATTTGTACTGGTAACTTTCCCCCCACACACTTATCCTGTCACTTTATGTAACTTGCTGACAAAACTCATAGCCCTTCAGGTATTTCCGCCCTTAATGCATAAGTCACGAAGGCAAGCATGAACTCCGCATGCTTCCCTGTTGGGCGCTGCAAGCGCTTCTGCGCATCGTCTAGCACAGGATGCAAGGGGGGTGCTCAATAAACTAGCTCCCTCGCGGGGCAAATTGTACTTTTTTTTTTACATAATTAGGTTCTACATATTTATGAGAAATAACAAGTTAAGCATCATTGTCTAAAATAAACAAACCATCATTGAATTGGAAGTTTGAGAAGTATATAATTATACTGATTTATAGACTGCCTCTATATAATCTCATTTACACCCACAAAGGTGATTAGTTATTATGGAAATGCTGTTAAGCCATGTAATAATCATATACTTGCGGGTACGATAGATTAAAAAAATTACATGAGAGTAAAATATGTTAGAAAAACATGAATGAATGTTGGTCCGGCGATCAGTTGAGCTAGAGGAGGACAGAAAGGTCTTGGGTGGCAAAATCTTCACGAAATTATTATTTTTTCGTCAAATCTTTCTTAATTTGGAGTGACTTCAAACTTGGATGTCTTAAAGGAAGTCAGTTAGATGTTCGATTAAGTAGTCTTCGTGGCATTACGGGGAGGAGTCACGTCATCCTACACACAGTACAGTGCTCTCGCTCTTTGCCGACATTCACCTCCCAAGTCGATGGAACATTTCTTATTTATGATCAGCCGAAATATCTGCTGTACATTCAGAGACAAAAGTTCGCTCCCCGTGGTGAAACTGAGTCACAGGAATGAGTCTCCGAACTGGCTTACCCTAACTGTCATCTGGTGCGGGTGTGTTGTTTTATCTCATTTGGGGGTCGATACTGCTTCACTTTTGGAGGGAGTGAACTTTTGACCCCGGGTGTACGTGTCAAAGGTTGTAAAATTCTATATAACTTACATGTAAGCAACATACACAGCGGTACAGCCATCACCAGTCATAAAAAGTGTAATATGATATATTCCAAAGTTGATATAATTTTGTGCCAATTTCACAGTTTTGAAGATAATTTACCGTAATTAAATGTGCTTTGAAATACGATTATGTTTATGCAACAGCTTCCCGACTGAATATTATACTAGTATTTGATATTGAGTGGCGGTGCAGTAACTCCGCTGAACACACCCTGGAATAGCGAGTGGAGTAGGTGTGAACCTTATCTTGTTTCCGGACAACTTACAATATGTAGGAAAAGGCATAAACGCATTTCATAGGCAAAGTAACAATCTTCAGGTGTGTTAATTTACATGTGGTAAAATAAACAGATGATGGAACGTACACAACCTCCCTAAACAGCTCCTCAGAACCACTACCATCAAGAAGCATTCCACTCTCAGCCTGACTCAACAATTCTTGACGGTACAGCTTCGACACGGACTTGCTACAGTTAGAGGCTTTGTATCAGTATAAATAAATGGAAGTCCAACATACATGACGTGACTCAATGTTAATTGATACATTTTCCACAGTAGGTTGCGTGTGTGGTATATTTTGCCTCGTGTGTAATGTTACTTTTTGTTGCTGGTAAAATGTTCTTTCATTTGTTTATTTCCGGCAATTATTCTAAACTAAAATTTATTTTTGTTATTACTCCCTTATCTTGACTGAGTGGTATATATTGAATTCATCTAATTGTGTTTAATTCACTTATATAAATATATAAGATCTATTGCATTTGTTGTCAGTGATTCATCACTTGTGACTGTAAGCTATAATATCAATTGTATTTTCTGATAATGGAAATACCAACAATAAAAACCAGATATCTCCCACACATCCGCGGTGAGGAAATTCTTGCTGTACTTGTAGTGATGGGGGAACTGTTTCTGGGTCATTCCTGAGCTTACGGAGAAGTTGTTCGCCGTCTCCAGTCTGTGTTGGCTATTTGTTGCCGTGGCCAGTGGTGAGGCTCGTGTTTAAAATATTCACCAGGTATGAGATCCTGAGTATTCAGGTCTGTTCCCTCAACTAGGGGGAAATACATGAGGTCTATTAAAGTTACAGGTAAAAGGTAAACCCCCGTTATAGAATCATTATTGGTGAAACCCGTATGGAACAGAAGGCTGTGTGTGTGTGTGTGTTAGTAAGCTAATAAGACGTGAATCTAAATCTCTCTCTCTTTCTCTCTACATTATTTTGTCTACTGGATCAGCAAGGAGGGGGACATGAAAATCACCACCAGTCATCATTACCACCACTGTCACCGTCATCACCACCACCACCGTCAGTCACCATCGCCACAACTGCCACCATCACCAACACTATCACACCGCCAGTCACCATAACCACCACTGCCATCGATGTTTTTGTTACTTTAATTTTAATAAAATCAAACACTATAAATTAATTTAGACATTTCCAGACAATGTTAACAAAGACAAATACAAAAATGAGCAGAATAATGCAGAGTGACCTGAGAGCCTTGGTGGTCAACTCCTGAACTATATTTTGTTGGTGTTAACGTCAAATGGATGGGAACTTGAGAGAAAAAAAATCGAAACAAAGTTGCAGTGTAAAACGCGTTACAAAAATGTGTGAACCATGACAGGATTCTCACCAAAGGCCCGACACCATCAGAGGGCGGCGCCCCGTCAACAACCTTCCCGCCGCCGACAATAGAAGGGTAAAATAACTTGAGTATATGTACAGGTCAAATTGGTGCCAATAACTTTATACAACATAAACCTATACGGGAACTGAACATTTAACAACTTCCGGGAAAAAACATCAAAGACGCTGTTTAAAGTTCCTGTCGCCAAATTTCAATGCAAATATCTTTACCGAAAACAGTTTAAGAATAAAATGTGTGAGCTAAGACGAGTTTTGTCAAGTTAAATATTAGTATGAAACGTTTACCCTCTAATGCCTTATGACATAACATTTGCAAAGAAAAATATTAAAGATATGCGAGAAATTTATGATATAAGTTCATCATGGTTGGCTGTGTGTGTGTGTGTGTGTGTGCGTGCGCGCGTGCGCGCGTGCGCGTGTGTGTGTGCGTGTGTGTCATCAACAAAATACGTCGAAAACGAGTAGATCAGTTTTGCGAAGACTTGGTAGGTTGTCGATTTATTGTCAAGAAATAAATAATGTTTTATAGAATATAATTCACAAGTTAAGTCCAAGTAGATCTCTTAGAGGACAGTTGACAGCTGTGAGGACCATCTCTCTAGGACCATTACACCTATTATCCCTTTCTTATTTTTCACCAAGAATGTAACAAATGATCAGCTACGTTTGTGAAGCAAGAGTTCCCGGTGTGAGAAGGCGGCCTTAGTCATAACTAAGAGGACGAGTATACTGTATACCCTAACTTGTTCTACGTCTTTTCCTTTCAGTTTTCCTTCCTTGTGAGAAAATAACCAGAGAGGAGGACAAGACCTTTAAACTAGTGGGGTCCCAAACCTCCTCCAAGTTAACAATTTCACCTTAACTTCTTACTTATCCAACTTCTCTCTTGATTACTTCTTACCTACTTTATAAATCCATTCAATAAGGAATAATTCAGTTTTCGAAATATTAGCTAATTTTATATCCATTTGATAAGAGTTGTTATAATTATTTATGAACCAGCTTAAAGACCTCCTGCCGTGTCATTAAAATCAGTCTCACTAATTATGAGATACAGTCAATGATTATTACAGTTGAGGCTAAATCTGTGTTTTTCATAAATAAATTATTTCTTTTAGTTCATTCTTAACCAAGGTTTTAAGTTAAGCCAAATTGGTTTATTCATAGTTGAGATATTTCATTTAAAGTCATACCTCACTGAACAACTGTAATCATGACCTGTGTTTACTTTATATCAGTTAAATAAGTATCTCCTTTACCTTAACAAAATAATAAATTTCATTCTAGACAAACAACACGTGTCTGGCTCACCTTATGGTCTCATTTTTTTATATTAAATATTTATCTAAAAAGACGTCTATCACCGACAATCTTTTCATAAGTCATTAGCATAATCATCCCCGGATGCTGTAATATTTCCTATACACGTGACCCACACAGCTAAGCCCTCACCTACAGGAACACATCATTACAGAATACACACATTAGATCGTACGTTCACCCAGAGGAGAAATGCCAACATAGAAGAGCTAATGACATTTTGATGAGGAAACGATGACAGGGCTCTTGTGGAATTAATGCCCTGGATATTGACAAGGTGACTGATAGACTACACAAAGGGATGATGCTTTGTGTGTGTGTGTGTGTGTGTAATAATAATAATAATAATAATAATAATAATAATAATAATAATAATAATAAACGGTTTATTAATAGAGTTGCAGCCGGTGGCTGAAAATATACAGACTTACATTTGATTTAGACATAATGATATAATATGCATTGAATACATTTACAGGGATGTACAGTACATAAATCAGGAGTTTATTATTTTAACAATAGATGGGATGGTGCTGTTCTTATATCTATCGGTGCGGGCTCTTATGGGCTGAATTTTGTTGTAGTGGCGGACTGCGCGAGGTGGGTGGGGGGCAGGAGGTGGCGATGGCGAGGGTGGTGCAGTAGTCCACGGCCAAACCTTTCCAGTGCTTGGTGGTGGAGGTCACTGAGGGATGGCATTTCCAGGGTGGAGAGAGCGTTGGTGTAGCCGGAGTATTCTGCGCCGAGCATGATTCTACAAGCCCTGCTCTGTACCTTCTCTAGCTGACGTTGTTGGGTGGAGTTGAGAGAAGACGACCAGGCTGGTGACGCATACGTTAGTTTGGGGAGAATAAAGGCGTTGTAGATGGTCCTCAGCTCTGGGGTGGGTGTCCCAAGTGACCTAAGTCGTCGTAGCATGTAGAGACGGTACGAGGCTGCCCTGACTGTGTTATTTACATGGGCCTTCCAGTCCAGTTTGTTGTCTATAGTTACACCCAGGAGTTTGGCAGACTGCACCAGCTGGAGAGGATGGCCACCCACTGTGACTGCTGGGGCTTGCACTTGAGTGGTGAGTGGTGTGTGTGTGTGTGTGTGTCCTCTCCCATCACCCTACAGTACCTGCCCGATATATTCCCCTCCATCACTTTACTTCTGTTCCTATAATATATCCATTACCTTACCTCTCTGCCTCACTTCCATTCATCATTTGTCTCATTTCACTTTAACTATTCATTACGTCACCTCTATGTGGCTTTGGACCTTACCTTCATCACAATCAATATAATAATAATAATAATAATAATAATAGTTACACAGTAGCCCACCTGTACCATTGTGTGTTTTGGTTCAGGTGATGGCGTTCGGAGCTGCCGAGAAAGTGAATCCATTTCCTCTTTTTTACTAAAATTATTTGTTTTATTTTTTTATTGTAAAATATCATAAAATATAATATTCTCGTTAAAGTATTTTTTGCTTAATGTTTCGTTATTCCTTTGAAAAATCCCATAAACTACCATGTGTAATACGTAAAACCTATAAATTCTTGTGGATAAAACCTTAATGGCTCACAAATTAAGGGTGTTGCCACAGAACACACACATACACACAAACACACATTTATGAAGAATTATGAATATTTTTCACACTTCTATCTTTCGTTTCCTGTTAATACGTTAATCTTTTTTTAACTTAAAATCCCTTTACTAATTTGTTCACCTTTATAATTAAATATACTACGAAAATCAGTCAGGTACAGTTGAGGAAATGTGTTCCTACACCACCTATGGTAACCCATGTCTCCAAACGGCCAACCTATATGACCTATAGCAAACCTATCCGCTAATCACGTCCGTCGTTACACGACCAATACCCATTCATTCATAAACAGTGAAACTACTACTGCAACGGTACTGTTTGGCGGCACGGGTTACCACAGGGGGTGTAGGAACACATTTCCACAACTGTAATAATATTTTTTTTTTCAATATGACTAAAGGTTTTGATTATAAACACTAACATTGTCGAGTATAACACCGAGTCTTGCTGACCAGTCCAGGATGGTATGGGATTTCACAACTGTTCTAACTACCGCAACTTGACACAACCATCCATCACTCCTCCATCACAACCATCCATCACCCCTCCGTCACAACCATCCATCACCCTTCCGTCACAACCATCCATCACCCTTCCGTCACAACCATCCATCACCCCTCCGTCACAACCATCCATCACCCCTCCGTCACAACCATCCATCACCCCTCCGTCACAACCATACATCACCCCTCCGTCACAACCATCCATCACCCCTCCGTCACAACCATCCATCACCCCTCCGTCACAACCATCCATCACCCCTCCGTCACAACCATCCATCACCCCTCCGTCACAACCATCCATCACCCCTCCGTCACAACCATCCATCACCCTTCCGTCACAACCATCCATCACCCTTCCGTCACAACCATCCATCACCCTCCGTCACAACCATCCAGTCCTCCAATGTAAACACTGGCTATTCATCACCTCTCCTGGTAAGACCTCAGACAACTTTCAGTATTACTCACACCCACTTGACCAAACTTTGCTACACAACATTACCTATTTAAGCTTCCCTCAGAGGAACTTAGACAACAGATAAAGAAAAGGTTTTGTGTTTGATATTAATGGTTATAGATGTGTTTAGTTTTCCTTTATATTTGTAGTTGTGTTGTGACGGCTGTGTTTCATCTGGAATTAGTCAAACAAAATATTAAAAGTGGCGTCCAGTATTGAAGGGGTTAATGGAGATAATCTCTTAAAGTTAGGTAAGTCATAAGATAAATAAAATAATGATTCATAAATGACATTGATTTTTATCAAGTTTTCATATAACGTGAGATCTAACTTTTGAATTAGGAAAAGGTTATTATAGAAATTATTACCTGTAAATTGTATTGTTTCTTCATATTAAGAAACACTATATAAAATTATTCACTGTTGCATCTTATGTTCCTCGGAGGTTTTCATCTGCAACATGCTGTACACCTCCACCCTGTACTGACAATGTCTCGGTAACTGCCTTCATCACCTGGCCAGTACACCTGTCCACGTTAATTAACCCTTCCTTCACGCCTTGGTTGGCACTGTTAACACCACTACCATTTCCTTAAGTTATATAACACTATCTTCTCCAACCTGGTTACTCTGTAGTTAATGACTCGTGTTCCTCCAGGTAACATGGCTCACGTCACAAACACACCTGCAGTTAATGATTCGTGTTCCCCCAGGTAACATGCCTCACGTCACAAACACACCTGTAGTTAATGACTCGTGTTCCCCCAGGTAACACGGCCTATATCACAAACACAACAGTTAGCTCTCCTTTCCCCCTTCCATTCTACATCTACCTCTTAGTATGTCTCTTTATAACGACTTCTCAGTAATGATCTCTGTGACGACCTCTTAATAACGACTTCTCAAAAACGACCTCTCAAAAACGACCTCTCAAAAACGACCTCTCAGTAACGACCTCCCAGTAACGACCTTTCAGTATCGACCTCCCTAGTACATCCTCCAGTACCCTCACAGTGTCTCCCCCAG
Source organism: Homarus gammarus (assembly GCA_958450375.1). Taxonomy (NCBI): domain Eukaryota; kingdom Metazoa; phylum Arthropoda; class Malacostraca; order Decapoda; family Nephropidae; genus Homarus; species Homarus gammarus. The sequence continues at coordinate 9,804 of CAUDMG010000532.1, forward strand.
CGCTCTTGTAGTCAACTTTACCTGTCAGTTTAAAAATGCAATTTACAACATTTCCCCGTAAATACATCCGCTATGTAATGGGAGACAAATTACAAATGGTTCTGGTGACTCTTGAAGGCGGTGATAAATAGACCATTTTTGAGAGAGATAAACCACTCATAATATGGCCCTGAAGGTGTATCTTACAGCTGCACCTTGACCCTGAAGGTGTATCTTACAGCTACACTTTGACCTTGAAGGTGTATGTGACAGCTACACTATGGCCCTGAAGGTGTATCTTACAGCTGTACATTGACCCTGAAGATGTATCTGACAGCTACACTTTGACCCTGAAGGTGTATTCGACAACTGCACTTTAACTCAGTTTATCTATAGTAGTGACGATGTAGCCTCAAGCTGCCCGTGATATATGGTTGTCTCTGTCTTGACTCCTAAAGGTATACTGTGGTTGTGGGTTCCTCACCCCCCTTCCCCCTCCCCCCAGTCCTCAATAAGAATGTACAGTTGGGGAAATGTGTCCCTACCCCCCCCCCCCCCCTGTGGTAATACGTGTCCACAAACCGCAAAGTCGCAGTAGTAGTAGTAGTAGTATCACTGTTTATGAATGAATAGGTATCGGTCGTGTAACGACGGAAGGAGTATATGTATGTATGTATGTATGTATGTATATATATATATATATATATATATATATATATATATATATATATATATATATATATATATTATCTATATATATATATACATATATATATATATATATATAATAGATTGGCCGTTTGAAAACACGAGTTGCCACAGGGGGGTTAGGAACACATTTCAGCAACTGTACCACTGATGTTACCACTGTCAGCACCAGTCGTGTTACCACTGCGTCAGCACCACTCATGATACCACTGTGTCAGCACCAGTCGTGTTACTACTGTGTCAGCACCAGTCATGATACCACTGTGTCAGCACCAGTCGTGATACCACTGTGTCAGCACCAGTCGTGTTACCACTGTGTCAGCACCAGTCGTGTTACCACTGTGTCAGCACCAGTCGTGTTACCACTGTGTCAGCACCAGTCGTGTTACCACTGTGTCAGCACCAGTCGTGTTACCACTGTGTCAGCACCAGTCGTGTTACCACTGTGTCAGCACCAGTCGTGTTACCACTGTGTCAGCACCAGTCGTGTTACCACTGTGTCAGCACCAGTCGTGTTACCACTGTGTCAGCACCAGTCGTGTTACCACTGTGTCAGCACCAGTCGTGTTACCACTGTGTCAGCACCAGTCATGTTACCACTGTGTCAGCACCAGTCGTTTTACCACTGCGTCAGCATCACTCATGATACCACTGTCAGCACCAGTCGTGTTACCACTGTGTTAGCACCAGTCATGTTACCACTGTGTCAGCACCAGTCATGTTACCACTGTGTCAGCACCACTCATGATACCACTGTGTCAGCACCAGTCGTGTTACTACTGTGTCAGCACCAGTCGTGTTACCACTGTGTCAGCACCAGTCATGTTACCACTGTGTCAGCACCAGTCATGTTACCACTGTGTCAGCACCAGTCATGTTACCACTGTGTCAGCACCAGTCATGTTACCACTGTGTCAGCACCAGTCATGTTACCACTGTGTCAGCACCAGTCATGTTACCACTGTGTCAGCACCAGTCGTGTTACCACTGTGTCAGCACCAGTCATGTTACCACTGTGTCAGCACCAGTCGTGTTACCACTGTGTCAGCACCAGTCGTGTTACCACTGTGTCAGCACCAGTCATGTTACCACTGTGTCAGCACCAGTCATGTTACCACTGTGTCAGCAACAGTCGTGTTACCACTGTGTCAGCAACAGTCGTGTTACCACTGTGTCAGCAACAGTCGTGTTACCACTGTGTCAGCAACAGTCGTGTTACTACTGTGTCAGCACCAGTCATGTTACCACTATGTCAGCACCAGTCATGTTACCACTGTGTCAGCACCAGTCATGTTACCACTGTGTCAGCACCAGTCATGTTACCACTGTGTCAGCACCAGTCATGTTACCACTGTGTCAGCACCACTCATGATACCACTGTGTCAGCACCAGTCGTGTTACTACTGTGTCAGCACCAGTCATGTTACCACTGTGTCAGCACCAGTCATGTTACCACTGCGTCAGCACCAGTCATGTTACCACTGTGTCAGCACCAGTCATGTTACCACTGTGTCAGCACCAGTCATTCAGCCCACGATGCCACTGTCAGCACCAGTCGTGTTACTACTGTGTCAGCACCAGTCATGTTACCACTGCGTCAGCACCAGTCATGTTACCACTGTCACCACCACTCATGATACCACTGTGTCAGCACCAGTCGTGTTACTACTGTGTTACTACTGTGTCAGCACCAGTCATGTTACCACTGTGTCACTACCAGTCATATTACCACTGTCAGCATCATTCATGATACCACTGTCAGCACCAGTCGTGTTATTACTGTGTTAGCACCAGTCATGTTACCACTGTGTCAGCACCAGTCGTGTTACTACTGTGTTACTACTGTGTCAGCACCAGTCATGTTACCACTGCGTCAGCACCAGTCATGTTACCACTGTGTCACTACCAGTCATATTACCACTGTCAGCATCATTCATGATACCACTGTCAGCACCAGTCGTGTTACCACTGTGTCAGCACCAGTCATGTTACCACTGTGTCAGCACCAGTCATGTTACCACTGTGTCAGCACCAGTCATGTTACCACTGTGTCAGCACCAGTCATAATACCACTCTCAGCACCAGTCGTGTTACTACTGTGTCAGCATCAGTATACCTCATGTAGCACCATAAGGTTAACAACACTCAACAGTCATCTCATCATCTTACATCATCAACAACAACCTTACAAGCCTTTCATCATCTACACCTTAATCATCACATGAACATAAACACACAGTCTGAACAATCACAATATCTACTATCAATATTTTTTTCCTTACAAATTTTATCGTGGTGCATTACAGCTTCGTCACGTCTGATTAATTTCTCTTTCACAAACTGTGTTCCGGCTGCCTGGTCTCCGTCCTCTTAAAGGTTAACCTATATCTCGGTCTCCTTCACCTCAAGAGCCACTTGTGGTTCTCTCTCAACTTACGCTGTGATTGACTTCTAGAATGTTAAATGATCTGTATCGTGGAAACGAGTTGAGGAAGGAAAACAAATACAGGGTGTCCATAAATGATTACTCTAAAAACAGTAGGCTAGTTTGTGGGTGTGTTAGCTGGTCTGGTGTTTGCTGTGTTTCAATTGGCTGTTTCTGCTGTACCTACAGCATATAATGCCGCTATACAGTTTTGTTTTTTACACTATAACTCTGAAAACTAGTGTCAAATCGTGCAAATCACGGTTTGACTGTAACACAATACTATTTAAGAAAAATATCACCAATGTGCCGACTCACATCTTTCCTTCAAAAGGATATTTCGAGGAACACTATTTTCATCAGTTACAAAGTAAAGAAACAAAACAAAATTAGTACAGTTGAGCACAGTATAAATTAATGTAATATTCCCAAACGATAAGCCCACTGATGAATGCTCTGTTTGACGAGAGTTACTGGACCAAATTGAGTGATCCAAATTTGTTCATAAACTTATCCTCTTATGATCTACAGACAAATGAGAAACTTGTTCTTGGTTTTGGTAGGAAGTTTTCTATCACTCAACGGTGCGTTAATCCGCTTACTATTGCTAAAGGTTTAGTCAACCTAGAAAAGAATAAGTCGTCAGATGTTACAAATGAAGATATTTCCAAAGCTAAAGGTTGTATACATAGTGTTTTAAATAAGAAATTTGCTTTAAACATTCCAAAAAGATTTGAAACAGCCTTGATAAACTTGAAAAGAAATAAGATTATCCATATTACCAAGGCTGATAAGTCTAATGCTATTGTTATTTTGGATAAAAGTGACTACAATGATAAGATGAATTCATTACTTTGTGATGAAAGCACGTATTGTGAGCTTACGAAAGATCCCCTGGAAAATATTAATAAGTTATCTAATTCCAAAATGAAGATGTTATTGAAAAAGAACCCCGATCTCACCAAACAGCTCTCTCAAATTAATCCCACTTTACCTTATATGTATGGATTGATCAAAACACACAAGCTTAATAATCCATTACGTCCTATCGTGAGTTCTGTTACTTACAAATTATCCAAGTGGCTGGTAAAGATGTTATCCCCTCTTACAGGCCAAATATCTGATTCACATATACACAATAGCAGTGATTTAATTGATAAACTCAAGAAACACAATGAACCTTGCGAATTAATAAGTTTTGATGTAAATTCATTGTTCACTAGAGTACCTGTGAAAGACTTACTTTCACTTCTTAAAGATAAATTACAACTGCTAGATTTAACTATTGAACATGATACTTTCCTGAAATTGATAGAGTTATGCGTAACTGACAATGTGTTTAGGGCAAATGGGAAATTCTACAAGCAAATATTTGGAATGAGCATGGGTAATTGTCTTTCTGCTCCTCTAGCCTGTATTTATATGGAGTTTTTTGAGTCTAGATTACTACCCAATATAGTGGACTTTATTCCTCCATGGTACAGATATGTTGATGATGTTCTTTGTCTTTGGCCTAGAAACAGTGACCCTTTGGAATTTTTAGACAAGCTTAATGATATTGTCCCTAGTATCACGTTCAAAATTGAAAGAGAAATAAATGAATCCCTTCCATTTCTTGATATGCTTATCATGAGAAATGGCCAAAACTATAAATTTAAGGTATATAGAAAGCCCACACAGGTTGATAGTTTCCTTCACTTTTTATCGAATCACTTCGAGTCTCCCAAAATGTCAGTTTTTTCTGCTATGTTTTTAAGATGTCTGCGTATTTGTGACTCTGAATTTATTGACGATGAATTGAAACACATTCGTTCTATTGCACAGAAACTCGGGTACCCTTCTGTGTTTGTTGATCGTTGTTTTAAAAGGGCTAAAAAATCCTTTCATTCCTCTCAAACTAGACAAGTTCCTACACTTAAGAATATTTTGACTCTGCCCTATCGTAATGAATTTGTCCCGTTAGTTCGGTCCCTCAAGCTTCTAAATATTAATGTTGTTTTCAAGTATGACTCAACCATTACCAATATGTTAATAAGGAATAGCCCAAGTTTGAATGTAAATGGAAGTGTTTATTGTATTCCATGTAGCAAATGTAATTGTAATTATGTAGGTCAGACAGGAAAAACTCTGCAGCTCAGAATCAAACAACATAAGTATAATATCAAAACTGCATCTGAAAGCAGTGCCTTGTTCGTTCATATAAGGAATAATAATCACCCCATTGCTTGGGAAAAAAGCTTAGAAGTATTCAAATCATCTTGTGTCACAGAAAGACTTCTGGTTGAAGCTAGTTTGATTAAGGAATTAAAATCAATAAACCTTAGTGATGGTCAGTTCAAAACTGATATGTTACATAAATTTATTTGTCAGTGGCCCAAGGTTAAAAATCCTTTGAAAACCTTTGATCTAGATGTAGGATAGTTATTTTGTGGGTCCTTTCTTCTGACCTGACCTGGTTAGTCACGTCACCACCCTTCTCTTAAGCTCCTCAACGTGTGTGTTGGTGTGTGGACTAGTGGATGTCATCATTATGACCTGACCTGACCTGTTTTTAAGGTCACCCTGTATATTTAAGCCTCTCTCTGTCCATGTAATCCAGTTGCCTCTGAAGATGTCTTGAATAAAGACGAAAGCTAAGGTACTCCGTTGTTTCCATTCTCCCGTGTGATTTTATCAAGATTTATCTTATCCACGTTTTCATTGTGGATTTACATGAAATGTATATATATATATATATATATATATATATATATATATATATATATATATATATATATATATATATATATATATATATATATATATATACACTGTGGGTTTCAAAGTTTCAATTAAGACTTTGAAGAACAATAGAGGGATCTTACACAGGCAGGCCAGTAGTAGGAAGTAGGCAGCTACCAATCAGGGAGGTACTACCGCCTGGGAAGATATTGGAAGCATAATGTGTTGTCTAATGGTAGACCCTGTTCCCATGTGACATCACGAAAATTGTGACCAAGTCCCAGGTTGATGATCTGACTTTCTGCCACATTTACACACAATTGCAGGGTCTCAATTGTTTCTCTTACTTTGACAACACAACATACATACAGTATATCGTTTCTCACAACTGATATTTGTTTATTATAATTTTATATTATAATATATTTATCTAATATTTCTTATATTTTTTATTAATATTTTTAATTATTTTGTTTTATTTAATATTTTTTATAATTTTCTATAATTTTTCATTAAATATTATTATTAGTATTATTATATTTCCGCCCCCAGGCCCTAATGTGGGTCAGTGACCTGTGTTCTGGTGGGCTAATCCCGTAAAAAAAAGGCCACTGACCGCCTTCCCTAGGCATGGACACCTTTACAGCATTTTTTTTTTTTTTTTTTTTTTTTAACAGGGATTAGCCCACCCGGGCACAGGTTACTGACCCCACACCGGGGCCTGGAGGGCGAATTTGTAATAATTATTCATCGTAAATAAATTTTATAATAAAAATTTAAATAAAATAATAATGATAACAATAACAATAATAAAGAACGATAAAGGAATACAAAAAATGCTGATGTATGTTGTGTTGTCAAGTAAGTGAAACAATTGAGACCCTGCAATTGTGTGTAAATGAGGCAGAAAGTCAGATCAGCAACCTGAGACTTGGTCACAATTATCGTGATGCCATAAGGCAGCAGGGTCTACCATTAGACAACACATTATGCTTTCAATAACTTCCCAGGCGGTAGTACCTTCCCGTTTGGTAGCTGCCTACAACCTACTGCCATTTGGTAAATATTTGCTAGCACCAGCTGTACCGCCGCTCCAGCCACACCAGCTGTACCGCCGCTCCAGCCACACCAGCTGTACCGCCGCTCTCGCCACACCAGCTGTACCGCCGCTCTCGCCACACCAGCGGCACCGCCGCTCTCGCCACACCAGCTGCACCGCCGCTCTCGCCACACCAGCTGTACCGCCGCTCTCGCCACACCAGCTGTACCGCCGCTCTCGCCACACCAGCTGTACCGCCGCTCTCGCCACACCAGCTGTACCGCCGCTCTCGCCACACCAGCTGCACCGCCGCTCTCGCCACACCAGCTGTACCGCCGCTCTCGCCACACCAGCTGTACCACCGCTCTCGCCACACCAGCTGTACCACCGCTCTCGCCACACCAGCTGTACCACCGCTCTCGCCACACCAGCTGTACCACCGCTCTCGCCACACCAGCTGTACCACCGCTCTCGCCACAACAGCTGTACCACCGCTCTCGCCACAACAGCTGTACCACCGCTCTCGCCACAACAGCTGTACCACCGCTCTCGCCACAACAGCTGTACCACCGCTCTCGCCACACCAGCTGTACCACCGCTCCAGCCACACCAGCTGTCCAGCCCACCAGCGTCCAGCCACACCAGCTGTACCGCCGCTCCAGCCACACCAGCTGTACAGCCACACCAGCTGTACCGCCGCTCCAGCCACACCAGCTGTACCACCGCTCTAGCCACACCAGCTGTACCACCGCTCTAGCCACACCAGCTGTACCACCGCTCTAGCCACACCAGCTGTACCACCGCTCTAGCCACACCAGCTGTACCACCGCTCCAGCCACACCAGCTGTACCACCGCTCCAGCCACACCAGCTGTACCACCGCTCCAGCCACACCAGCTGTACCACCGCTCCAGCCACACCAGCTGTACCACCGCTCTCTCTCGCTACTCTTCCACTAGTCTACACTGAGGCGTATACACATAAGTGGGAGCAGCACCCAAATGTAAACAAGGATTATGTCTCAAGTTTTGCCCGCCAGCCGCAGGTAACCGAGTTGTCTTTCTCTTTGCTCATCACAGGCACTCGAGTTATTATTTCCAGGCAGCTGACACTCCTCCTCTCTGGCGTCCCGCTGTGAAGAATATTGAGTCGAAGCTCTGGTCAACAAAATACTGTACTAAGAGTTACAATACACTTGGTATAATAAAAACCTTGCATTGTTAACTCTGAAACACTCGCTGAATTAATCTCTTTCCTCTGTAATCTGATACACTAAATGATCTTTTACTGAAAGGTGAACTGGATGGAGATACTACCACGGAAAAATACCGTACAATTCAGTTAAGAGAATGAAGCCGAGGGGGCAATAACACTCACGACATCCACCACTATCACTACCACCACCACTACTACCACCATCACCACTACCACTATCACCACTAACACCATCACCACTACCAACAGTAATACATACTCTCTATACTGGCTTTTTTCAGAGTAAGCGTCATATTTATTGGTTACTTCTAAGGTGGGTTGAGAGACCAATAGGGAATCAACATGTTTGGTGGATTACATGTAGTGCGGGAGGGGCGGTGGCGGCATCCTCTCGACGTTCGACTTTATTTACCTCGGCGTCTACTTGATCAACCTAAGTGTTCACAAGCATCACAATTTGGGGTGATAAGTGTCCCAGGTGAGAATGTCTAGTAGATATTTTTTTTAGGTCAGTTTTTTAATGCATCCTTGTATCTCTTCCGTCTCACCGTCAGCACAGTGTTTACCATTCATTATATGACTGTCGAGTAGCTGGGAGTACCGTGGCCCGTCCAGCGTAATAGGACCAGGATAATGTCGGTCTCAGTGCTCTAAAAGTTGAGTCAGTGAAGGTAATACTGTCCCTGTTGATGAAGTTAAAAGCCTCAGTGCGTCGATTAACACCACCTACAGATCACAGTACTGTTCTCTGCTGCTCTTCTGTCCAGTATTTGGCAGCAGGCGCAGGTGCCGCGAAACGGTCTAAAGCTGCAGTGGGAGACCGGGAGAAAATCTCCCGCCTAATGGGGTGTGATCCTGTAGTGTAAATAACAGTACACACACCACCGAGAGCAACAATTACACACTCCACAACCCCCACCACCACCACCAACAGTGTACACTCCACAACCACCAACAATAACAATGTACACGCCACCACCATCAACAGCAACTACTACGTAATCTACAACCACAACCACCAACAATGTACACTCCACAACAACAGTGCACATTCCACCACCACCACCAACTACACTATCTACAGCCATCAACAACAATGTACACTCTACCACCACCTATTTCCCCGGCGTCCTTCACTCTCCTTATAACATTTTTAGTCTACTCGCGCCAACTGTGATAACGTGGTGGTGACGCTTTGTGTTTTTAACACCTTGAGGATAATGGTATATGCAATAGCCCTCTCTCTCTCTCTCTCTCTCTCTCTCTCTATCTATCTATTTATCTATCTATCTATCTACCCTCTCTCTGTCGCTCTCTCTCTCTCTATGTCCCCCTCACTATGTCCCTTTTCCCTCCACTTTCCCTTTCTCTCTCCCTCCAACTTTTTCTCCATATCCATCTCTCTCTCTCTCTCTCTCTCTCTCTCTCTCTCTCAGAGGACAAAACCCAAGGCTAAACACCACGACTCCACAGAGAGACGTAACTACCGACCCTTTACAGGAAAATTAACACCACATTAGAGTAGTGTCGCCGCACAATGATATTATCACAAAGTTGTTCCACCGAGACGCTACCAACCGTTAAGACTGGGTACAAAGGAAAGCTATTTCAGTGTGGAGTTTTAACATGAACGGGGAAAATTTGGTAGAAGAGGAATGTTGCCTCAAAAGAATGTGACTTGGGATTATTGCAAGAAAACGCGGTTGTTGCCTTGAGGGAACATTATTATTGTGGAATATCACCAGTGTGTGTTATTACTTCTGACGAATATTGCTACATGGGAGGGGGGAGGGGAGTTGTTGTATAAGGGAGGGAAGAATGGTTGGGTGACAATGTTTATTTTCAAGTAATATTAGGAGTAATATTTATTACTACAAGTGGGAGGAAAAGCAAGTGGTGAGGGGAGAGGGAGAGAACAATAACTATGGAACCATGTACACGAGATTAGAAACAGAGAAAGAAAGTGTCGCTGTAAATACTAAGAATAAATGTAATATGATACTTATATTCAGAATTAGCATTGGAAGATAATATAGAGTAAAAGGAGCTCTTACTTAAGGAGGAGTGGTTGTAATTAGAGGTGTTGTATGTCAGTTTGGTGGTGAATAACTGTATTTTATGATTTACACAGCCTGGTTTTCCCGAAGCTTTCTTCCCTTCTAATCCAGCTGTCAGCAACTTAGGGAAAACCATCTTGATTTCCTTTTGTAAAATATTGCCTAAATACATCGATCATTTCTTTAGTTAATGTTTAAATTTCTCGATGACTTATGTATGTATTTCATTTGAACCAAATTATTAATATGAATACTATCTCAGTGCCACAAAAGCCAAGGTCATATGGCACCGATCTTCAACCAAAATGATGTCAATTCATCATCTGTAACTTTAATATTCACTTATTCACACACCTGAACACTTTATATCTTGGTGCCTGTTTTCCTCCAACTTCCCGCCGTCTGCTGCTAAACCTTAACTTCTTACTTTTTCTTCATCCACTTTAAGCTGAATTTCTCTTTCTCGTCTGTGTTGTTCCCCTCCCACCACCAGTCACCGTGGGTGACCTCCCCTCCCACCACCAGTCACCGTGGGTGTTACTCCCCTCCCACCACCCGTCACCGTGGGTGTTACTCCCCTCCCACCACCCGTCACCGTGGGTGTTGCTCCCCTCCCACCACCCGTCACCGTGGGTGTTGCTCCCCTCCCACCACCCGTCACCGTGGGTGTTGCTCTCCTCCCACCACCAGTCACCGTGGGTGTTGCTCTCCTCCCACCACCAGTCACCGTGGGTGTTGCTCTCCTCCCACCACCAGTCACCGTGGGTGTTGCTCTCCTCCCACCACCAGTCACCGTGGGTGTTGCTCTCCTCCCACCACCAGTCACCGTGGGTGTTGCTCCCCTCCCACCACCAGTCACCGTGGGTGTTGCTCCCCTCCCACCACCAGTCACCGTGGGTGTTGCTCCCCTCCCACCACCAGTCACCGTGGGTGTTGCTCCCCTCCCACCACCAGTCACCGTGGGTGTTGCTCCCCTCCCACCACCAGTCACCGTGGGTGTTGCTCCCCTCCCACCACCAGTCACCGTGGGTGTTGCTCCCCTCCCACCACCAGTCACCGTGGGTGTTGCTCCCCTCCCACCACCAGTCACCGTGGGTGTTGCTCTCCTCCCACCACCAGTCACCGTGGGTGTTGCTCTCCTCCCACCACCAGTCACCGTGGGTGTTGCTCTCCTCCCACCACCAGTCACCGTGGGTGTTGCTCCCCTCCCACCACCAGTCACCGTGGGTGTTGCTCTCCTCCCACCACCAGTCACCGTGGGTGTTGCTCCCCTCCCACCACCAGTCACCGTGGGTGTTGCTCCCCTCCCACCACCAGTCACCGTGGGTGTTGCTCCCCTCCCACCACCAGTCACCGTGGGTGTTGCTCCCCTCCCACCACCAGTCACCGTGGGTGTTGCTCCCCTCCCACCACCAGTCACCGTGGGTGTTGCTCCCCTCCCACCACCAGTCACCGTGGGTGTTGCTCCCCTCCCACCACCAGTCACCGTGGGTGTTGCTCCCCTCCCACCACCAGTCACCGTGGGTGTTGCTCTCCTCCCACCACCAGTCACCGTGGGTGTTGCTCCCCTCCCACCACCAGTCACCGTGGGTGTTGCTCCCCTCCCACCACCAGTCACCGTGGGTGTTGCTCTCCTCCCACCACCAGTCACCGTGGGTGTTGCTCCCCTCCCACCACCAGTCACCGTGGGTGTTGCTCCCCTCCCACCACCAGTCACCGTGGGTGTTGCTCCCCTCCCACCACCAGTCACCGTGGGTGTTGCTCCCCTCCCACCACCAGTCACCGTGGGTGTTGCTCCCCTCCCACCACCAGTCACCGTGGGTGTTGCTCCCCTCCCACCACCAGTCACCGTGGGTGTTGCTCCCCTCCCACCACCAGTCACCGTGGGTGTTGCTCTCCTCCCACCACCAGTCACCGTGGGTGTTGCTCCCCTCCCACCACCAGTCACCGTGGGTGTTGCTCCCCTCCCACCACCAGTCACCGTGGGTGTTGCTCCCCTCCCACCACCAGTCACCGTGGGTGTTGCTCCCCTCCCACCACCAGTCACCGTGGGTGTTGCTCCCCTCCCACCACCAGTCACCGTGGGTGTTGCTCCCCTCCCACCACCAGTCACCGTGGGTGTTGCTCCCCTCCCACCACCAGTCACCGTGGGTGTTGCTCCCCTCCCACCACCAGTCACCGTGGGTGTTGCTCCCCTCCCACCACCAGTCACCGTGGGTGTTGCTCCCCTCCCACCACCAGTCACCGTGGGTGTTGCTCCCCTCCCACCACCAGTCACCGTGGGTGTTGCTCCCCTCCCACCACCAGTCACCGTGGGTGTTGCTCCCCTCCCACCACCAGTCACCGTGGGTGTTGCTCCCCTCCCACCACCAGTCACCGTGGGTGTTGCTCCCCTCCCACCACCAGTCACCGTGGGTGTTGCTCCCCTCCCACCACCAGTCACCGTGGGTGTTGCTCCCCTCCCACCACCAGTCACCGTGGGTGTTGCTCCCCTCCCACCACCAGTCACCGTGGGTGTTGCTCCCCTCCCACCACCAGTCACCGTGGGTGTTGCTCCCCTCCCACCACCAGTCACCGTGGGTGTTGCTCCCCTCCCACCACCAGTCACCGTGGGTGTTGCTCCCCTCCCACCACCAGTCACCGTGGGTGTTGCTCCCCTCCCACCACCAGTCACCGTGGGTGTTGCTCCCCTCCCACCACCAGTCACCGTGGGTGTTGCTCCCCTCCCACCACCAGTCACCGTGGGTGTTGCTCCCCTCCCACCACCAGTCACCGTGGGTGTTGCTCCCCTCCCACCACCAGTCACCGTGGGTGTTGCTCCCCTCCCACCACCAGTCACCGTGGGTGTTGCTCCCTCCCACCACCAGTCACCGTGGGTGTTGCTCTCCTCCCACCACCAGTCACCGTGGGTGTTGCTCTCCTCCCACCACCAGTCACCGTGGGTGTTGCTCTCCTCCCACCACCAGTCACCGTGGGTGTTGCTCTCCTCCCACCACCAGTCACCGTGGGTGTTGCTCTCCTCCCACCACCAGTCACCGTGGGTGTTGCTCTCCTCCCACCACCAGTCACCGTGGGTGTTGCTCCCCTCCCACCACCAGTCACCGTGGGTGTTGCTCTCCTCCCACCACCAGTCACCGTGGGTGTTGCTCCCCTCCCACCACCAGTCACCGTGGGTGTTGCTCTCCTCCCACCACCAGTCACCGTGGGTGTTGCTCCCCTCCCACCACCAGTCACCGTGGGTGTTGCTCCCCTCCCACCACCAGTCACCGTGGGTGTTGCTCCCCTCCCACCACCAGTCACCGTGGGTGTTGCTCCCCTCCCACCACCAGTCACCGTGGGTGTTGCTCCCCTCCCACCACCAGTCACCGTGGGTGTTGCTCTCCTCCCACCACCAGTCACCGTGGGTGTTGCTCCCCTCCCACCACCAGTCACCGTGGGTGTTGCTCTCCTCCCACCACCAGTCACCGTGGGTGTTGCTCCCCTCCCACCACCAGTCACCGTGGGTGTTGCTCCCCTCCCACCACCAGTCACCGTGGGTGTTGCTCCCCTCCCACCACCAGTCACCGTGGGTGTTGCTCCCCTCCCACCACCAGTCACCGTGGGTGTTGCTCCCCTCCCACCACCAGTCACCGTGGGTGTTGCTCCCCTCCCACCACCAGTCACCGTGGGTGTTGCTCCCCTCCCACCACCAGTCACCGTGGGTGTTGCTCCCCTCCCACCACCAGTCACCGTGGGTGTTGCTCCCCTCCCACCACCAGTCACCGTGGGTGTTGCTCTCCTCCCACCACCAGTCACCGTGGGTGTTGCTCCCCTCCCACCACCAGTCACCGTGGGTGTTGCTCTCCTCCCACCACCAGTCACCGTGGGTGTTGCTCCCCTCCCACCACCAGTCACCGTGGGTGTTGCTCCCCTCCCACCACCAGTCACCGTGGGTGTTGCTCCCCTCCCACCACCAGTCACCGTGGGTGTTGCTCCCCTCCCACCACCAGTCACCGTGGGTGTTGCTCCCCTCCCACCACCAGTCACCGTGGGTGTTGCTCCCCTCCCACCACCAGTCACCGTGGGTGTTGCTCCCCTCCCACCACCAGTCACCGTGGGTGTTGCTCCCCTCCCACCACCAGTCACCGTGGGTGTTGCTCCCCTCCCACCACCAGTCACCGTGGGTGTTGCTCCCCTCCCACCACCAGTCACCGTGGGTGTTGCTCCCCTCCCACCACCAGTCACCGTGGGTGTTGCTCCCCTCCCACCACCAGTCACCGTGGGTGTTGCTCTCCTCCCACCACCAGTCACCGTGGGTGTTGCTCCCTCCCACCACCAGTCACCGTGGGTGTTGCTCTCCTCCCACCACCAGTCACCGTGGGTGTTGCTCTCCTCCCACCACCAGTCACCGTGGGTGTTGCTCCCCTCCCACCACCAGTCACCGTGGGTGTTGCTCTCCTCCCACCACCAGTCACCGTGGGTGTTGCTCCCCTCCCACCACCAGTCACCGTGGGTGTTGCTCTCCTCCCACCACCAGTCACCGTGGGTGTTGCTCTCCTCCCACCACCAGTCACCGTGGGTGTTGCTCTCCTCCCACCACCAGTCACCGTGGGTGTTGCTCCCCTCCCACCACCAGTCACCGTGGGTGTTGCTCCCCTCCCACCACCAGTCACCGTGGGTGTTGCTCCCCTCCCACCACCAGTCACCGTGGGTGTTGCTCCCCTCCCACCACCAGTCACCGTGGGTGTTGCTCCCCTCCCACCACCAGTCACCGTGGGTGTTGCTCCCCTCCCACCACCAGTCACCGTGGGTGTTGCTCTCCTCCCACCACCAGTCACCGTGGGTGTTGCTCCCCTCCCACCACCAGTCACCGTGGGTGTTGCTCCCCTCCCACCACCAGTCACCGTGGGTGTTGCTCTCCTCCCACCACCAGTCACCGTGGGTGTTGCTCCCCTCCCACCACCAGTCACCGTGGGTGTTGCTCCCCTCCCACCACCAGTCACCGTGGGTGTTGCTCCCCTCCCACCACCAGTCACCGTGGGTGTTGCTCCCCTCCCACCACCAGTCACCGTGGGTGTTGCTCCCCTCCCACCACCAGTCACCGTGGGTGTTGCTCCCCTCCCACCACCAGTCACCGTGGGTGTTGCTCCCCTCCCACCACCAGTCACCGTGGGTGTTGCTCCCCTCCCACCACCAGTCACCGTGGGTGTTGCTCTCCTCCCACCACCAGTCACCGTGGGTGTTGCTCCCCTCCCACCACCAGTCACCGTGGGTGTTGCTCTCCTCCCACCACCAGTCACCGTGGGTGTTGCTCTCCTCCCACCACCAGTCACCGTGGGTGTTGCTCTCCTCCCACCACCAGTCACCGTGGGTGTTGCTCCCCTCCCACCACCAGTCACCGTGGGTGTTGCTCCCCTCCCACCACCAGTCACCGTGGGTGTTGCTCCCCTCCCACCACCAGTCACCGTGGGTGTTGCTCCCCTCCCACCACCAGTCACCGTGGGTGTTGCTCCCCTCCCACCACCAGTCACCGTGGGTGTTGCTCCCCTCCCACCACCAGTCACCGTGGGTGTTGCTCCCCTCCCACCACCAGTCACCGTGGGTGTTGCTCCCCTCCCACCACCAGTCACCGTGGGTGTTGCTCCCCTCCCACCACCAGTCACCGTGGGTGTTGCTCTCCTCCCACCACCAGTCACCGTGGGTGTTGCTCTCCTCCCACCACCAGTCACCGTGGGTGTTGCTCTCCTCCCACCACCAGTCACCGTGGGTGTTGCTCTCCTCCCACCACCAGTCACCGTGGGTGTTGCTCTCCTCCCACCACCAGTCACCGTGGGTGTTGCTCTCCTCCCACCACCAGTCACCGTGGGTGTTGCTCTCCTCCCACCACCAGTCACCGTGGGTGTTGCTCTCCTCCCACCACCAGTCACCGTGGGTGTTGCTCTCCTCCCACCACCAGTCACCGTGGGTGTTGCTCTCCTCCCACCACCAGTCACCGTGGGTGTTGCTCCCCTCCCACCACCAGTCACCGTGGGTGTTGCTCCCCTCCCACCACCAGTCACCGTGGGTGTTGCTCCCCTCCCACCACCAGTCACCGTGGGTGTTGCTCCCCTCCCACCACCAGTCACCGTGGGTGTTGCTCCCCTCCCACCACCAGTCACCGTGGGT
>CAUDMG010000533.1:7500-37500 GCA_958450375.1 Homarus gammarus
CGAGTAATTATCATTGAAACACGTCATTAAATTTTCCAAGCATCATTACAACCACTAATTACCCCACAATCGATTTGTGGAACATATATAGTAGTAGGAGTGGTGGTTGTTCATGGTAATTGTAGTAGTAGTGGTGGTTAATCATGGTAATGGAGGTAGTGGTAGTGATAAACATATTTACTTTATGAGGAAGACAGACAATTTTCTCTACATTCCGCGTTGAAAAAAACAACAACCTTCCATTGTTCTTTTACATATCAAGCCCCATGGCCCTCTGCTCCTCAGTCCCCGACCCTTAGACCCTCAGTCCCCGACCCTTAGCCCCCCTAGTCCTCGGCCATCAGCCCCTCCATCTTTAGCCTTCCTGTGTCGCCCTCTACCTCTCACTGCCCTCGTCCGTGCTTAGAAAAACCCTCAAAACACAACACTTCACCACCCCTCCCCTCCCTCATCCCCCTTCCTCCTGGCGTGGTCGAGGTCCCTCCCTTAACACCTTCATCTTGGTCCAAATGACCCTGAATCTTCCCCCCTTTGCCCCCATTTCTTGCCGCTCTGTCCTGTCTGCCCCTCACCTTAACCCATACCCCCCCATCCTCTTGTGGTTCACCTTACCCCTTTTCTGCCCCCCTCCCACTACCCCTCACCTTGCCATTCTCCTGCCCCCTCACTTTGTCCCTCTCCTGCCACCTCACCTTGCCCTTCTCCCTGCCCCCCATTTTGCCACCCCCCCCCCCTCAAAATACCCCCTTTACCCCGCGATGGTACCTCCCCCTTGGTCAGTAGGTAGGGAGTAAGGTGGTGACCAGCGTGTCGACAACGTAACCAATTTGGATGAGGTTGGGTGGGTAAGCCGCTGCCAGAATCCCTCCCCCCCCCTCCCCCCACCTAACCACAGTCTTAACCCCCCACATAATACCCCCACCTGACCACCTTACCACAGCCTCACCTCCCAAACTATCCCCACACAACTGACCACAGCCTGACCCCCCCCCCCCCAACAACTGACCACACTCGCCACTTTTAATGTTTTTTTGACAGAATGGGACACGTACGAGGGTAAGAACAGGATAACAAGGTGTAAAGAGGAGGCAAGATAAACAGCGGGAGGCAGAGAGACAGAAAGGACATAGGAGAGAAAGTGGACAGGTAACAAGTGGGGTAGGCATTGACGTCTTATTTTCACCTGGAGATTAGGTTAGGTTAGGTTAGGTTAGGTTAAATTTGTTCACGCTCTACAAACCCTTAACAATTCCACACACAACCAAACTTTTAGAAATCCTTAATGCAAATTTTGTTTGACGAATTAACTGTACTGAACTGAACTGAACGATACACAAGTCAAATATTTCACCTGTATAGTGTGGAAATCCTTTGTTTGTGTTGTGAGATTATGCGATAGCCGATATAGTATTTTTTACATGTTTTAACCCTTTGATGTTACCTGTGTGATAAGCATGAGGAAATACACCTTTGTTATTGCTATTTTTATTACACACACACAGGTGGAGGGAAACTCATCACCTGGAGTTTCAATCATCTTAATTATTTTATGGTTTACCTTAGGCAGAGTTCCAGCTCCTCCACTTCCCGCCACTACCACGCTTACTACCACTACTGCCAAGCCTACCACTACCACGCCTACTACCACTCCTGCCACGCCTACCACTACCACGCCTTCCACCAGAACCACCAATACCACGCCTACCACCAGAACCACCAATACCACGCCCTAGACCACCACCACTACCACGCCTACCACCAGAACCACCAATACCACGCCCTAGACCACCACCACTACCACGCCTACCACCAGAACCACCAATACCACGCCCTAGACCACCACCACTACCACGCCTACCACCAGAACCACCAATACCACGCCCTAGACCACCACCACTACCACGCCTACCACCAGAACCACCAATACCACGCCCTAGACCACCACCACTACCACGCCTACCACCACCACCACCAATACCACGCCCCAGACCACCACCACTACCACGCCTACCACCAGAACCACCAATACCACGCCCCAGATCACCACCACTACCATGCCTACCACCAGAACCACCAATACCACGCCCCAGACCACCACCACTACCACGCCTACCACCACCACCACCACCACGCCACCATTACCACCCCCTCTAGGACCACCACCATTACGCCCACCATCACAAAACAAACCTCCAAAATCAATCTATTACTGACGAGAACGGACCACTGACACTAACCTAACCTAACCTAATCTAACACCCCAGTCTAATCATCAGGTAAAATAAACTATGGGATGTCTAATCTTCAGGTCATCCAACAAAACAATGCATTCATGGTATTTTAAGTGTTACAAGTAATTTCTCTTCTCTTGAACATTACAAATCCAACACTGAATTTCATTTCCTTACAAGAACGAGTCATTTCCGTGGTGACGAAACAGGCGGAATATTATTAAACTTTGTATCTTGGTGTTTCTTGTGTCGGATTTATTACATTAATTTGCATATCAAGGATTGGAAGATATACGATGTTATTATTATTTATTTTTGTTGTTGTTGTTGTTATCGCCTTGGTTAAACTTGTGATCAGGTGTTGATGACGTGATATAAATGTGTGAAGTATCATTTGTGAGTACTATCTGTGAGTACCATCTCTGAGTATCTTTTTTGAGTACTAACTTTGAGTACTACGTGTAAGTACCACCTATGACTATCACCTGTTAGAGGGAAGGGAAGGAAGGGAGGGGAAGGGAAGGGAAGGGAAGGGCGGCGTTTGACCAACACAGCCCATGGTAAAGGTTCAGAAGCCATAAACCGCGTTGGCCTGGATCACCACTACTGCCGCTGCTGTTACTGCTGTGTGTGTGTGTGTGTGTGTAGACCGATAGACAGACAAATAGACACATAGATAGACAGATAGATATGTAAAGGAACAGCATGGAGATAACGGAAGGAAGGGGGCCACTATCTGTCTGTCTGTCTGTATATCTGTTTTTGTCTGTCTGTCTGTCTCGATTTAGTGTCTAGCCCACCAAGTCTTTCAACATAGTTTTTTTTTTTCTATTTACACAGGGCAATAGAACTACCTCATCTCTGTATAGTGTTCCTTTAGTTAGACCATCAAAACATCCCAAGTCTCATACTGGGTGCTGTGTAGTGAAGATGTTGATGTCATTGATAACGTTATACTCTTGGCAGTGAGCCATTGAGAGACCACCAGTATTTTAAGAGGAGCTTTTCCCCGCTTATATGACCCCCTCACTAACACACACACACACACACACACACTGCTTCAATTGTCTTAAATAATAAGTCTAAATGGATACATTGACTGGAATAAAATAGATAATAGTCATAAGATTATATTATGTCTACAGTGAAATTTATATGAAACCAAAAAATATTACCACCACTTACACCAACACCACCACCACCACCACCACTTACACCAACACCACCACCACCACCACCACCAACAACAACAACAACAACAACAACAACAACAACAACAACACCACCACCATCATTTAAAACAACACTTGTATTATATAAAGTATAACTATTCTATTAATTATCTAAGGTTGTATACTGGATAACCTCAACAATAAGTTATTAATAATCATAACTTTATAATACCCGCGGCACATAAGATACGATAACGCTATAAACAGACATTGCCATATTGCCATCATCAGGTAGAGAGAGAATATTAGATGGCAACTCACCCAAGCGGTAAAGATCACACAATTTTATGGCAGCTCAACACACCACCAATAACCACATTGTTGCTAAAAAAAAATATGATTGCAATTGCTCAAGTTTCCATTGATGGCAACTTATGATCGTGTTGTGTAATGGGGTGCCAGGCAGAGTGTGGGAAAGTCGTGATTTGAGAGCCATAAACAAAGTGATGTTAAGGGTTTTAAATGAAAGAGGTGAAGTAGTCGTGTTGATAGTGGTTAGTCCCTCAGGTGACCTCAGGTGTGAGTTATTGCGGCAGGTAATTACTATCATAAATATTGATTGAGAGTCATTGTTATTCTACCATTCTTTTTTTAGACCTGAATTTTGGTGTTTTTTTTTTTTAATATACTGGAGAAATGAAAAATCACCTGAATATTAGACACCCAAGCCTATTTGACCTGAAGATTAATCATTCTAACGCTACCTGGGGGGGGGGGGGGGTTAGGTTACTATGGCTTCTATAACCTTCTCGAATGGTTCCTTGTGATATATTTTTTCTTCACCTTTGTCCTTCAGGTAAAGACAAACACCTGCTGAGGATCATTAGAGAACAAGACAACAAAGACAAGCTGCGGGGATAAAAAAAAGACAATTAACTCCCAAAGATCACAATGGGGACTCTAGCTTGCG
This sequence comes from Homarus gammarus, assembly GCA_958450375.1. Taxonomy (NCBI): domain Eukaryota; kingdom Metazoa; phylum Arthropoda; class Malacostraca; order Decapoda; family Nephropidae; genus Homarus; species Homarus gammarus. The sequence continues at coordinate 11,874 of CAUDMG010000533.1, forward strand.
GCAGGAAGAGAGGAAAAATAGCTGCCGCAGGAATCGTGAGACAGTCATATCGGCGGCAAACTGCAGGTGACGCCTACTGAAACCACGTAGGTAAGAAGGTTATGTTTACCGCGGAGACTGTCACACTCTTACCAGAATCTACTTTGTCTGCCACTCCTGTCCTACCTTGTGTTGAGGTCGCCTAAGCTGTAAAACCCTGGAGGTATTCTTTAAGACCAGCGTATAGAAGTGGTTCTATACGATGGTCTTAAAGAATATCTCTAGGTTTTTTTTTTTTTTTTACTAGGGGAACGGATGCTTAAGGTTAGGTTAAGTTTTCCCACGATGTCCCAAAATTACGAGAAAAAAGGTTTCTTCTCGGTGACGTTATTTGCGTTAATATTACTATAGTTTTTTTTTTCTCACGGTGGATTTTATTTGGTTTAAAATGACGATAAAATCATTTTATTCTCGTTGATTTGAACTTTCATTTTGACGGTAAAAATACATCAGGGCAAAGAAACATTCGCCCCCCCCCCCTCCAACTCCTCTAAATCGTCAAAATCGCACAAAATTATCCAAAAACTTTCCAAAATCGTCAAAATCGTCCCAAAACTTCTCAAAATCGTCAAAATCCCCCCCCCCCCAATTTCTCCCCCAAATCATCAAAATCTCCCCAAAACTTACCGAAATCGTTAAAATCGCCCCCAAATCGTTAAAATCGCCCCCTCCCGAAAAAGGAAAAATAATTCACTTGGGGACTAAAAATAGGACACAAAATGGCCATACATCATACCTGGCAGAGAACGATATACAGGACACGATTCATTGGTTGTTGATATGAGACCAACAATACATATATCAGAGGGCCGAGTCAATCTGTTGGTTTAACGAAATTTATTCTCGATGAAACTCAACCAAAATGATCGTCACCTTTCCATTAACCACGATTACTATCATCCTTTAATCACAATTATCAAGATTCTTCCTTTAACTGGTGGGGGATGTATGGTACTGGTGGTGGTGGATGTGTGGTACTGGTGGTGGTGGGTGTGTGGTACCGGTGGTGGTGGGTGTGTGGTACTGGTGGTGGTGGGTGTGTGGTACTGGTGGTGGTACTGGGGTGCGTGTCCCACCAGTAAGCCGGGAAGGGCAGGGTAGTGTTCAGCCCCCAGGATTTTATGACTCCATTACGGTGGTCAACCCGGCCTAAAGTCTTCATCTGTACACACACACACACACACACACACACACACAAACCGGGGGTGCAGTGAGGACCCCTAGGTGTGAGCGGGCCAGAAGCGCGGAGGAATTTCACAAGTTATCATATCAGTCAGTTATTCAGTCGTCAGTCAGTCAGTAGAGGCATATATAGAGCTACCTTACGCAACTAAATATTTCCCCACGAGGTATAAGATAACGTATCTATTAACGGTAGAGTCTTAGAGCAATTTCGACGCCATTTTTAAGTCAGGTAAAGTGTGTTTCTCGACTTTTTGTCTATTTCTCCCTTAACGTGTGTGTGTGTGTGTGTGTATTTGTTTATTTAGCATTATATTGTATGTATGTATGTATGTATGTATGTTCGTGTGCGTGTTGAGCTATGTCGCATCGTCTACTAATTACACTGGAAGACTCATAAAACCTTTGCGTGATGCTCTTAATGATTTCATCCGTGCACCTCACCTGGGTGGGGGGGGGGGGAGGGTGAGAGGGGTAGGAGTGGGAGGGAGAGGGGCGAGCAGTGAGAGGGGTAAGGGAGGAGTGAGAGGGGGAAATGGAGGAATAAGAAGAGGAATAGTAGGAAGGGGGAAAGAGCGAGGAATGGGAGGGGGAAAAGGGCGAAGAATGGGAGGGGGAAAAGGGTCACTATACCAGAACCTAAATAGTGAGGAAAAGTCACCATATAAGTTTCTGGATGTGAATCATGGCCACTAAATACAAAACTAATACTTTACAAATAATACATAAAAGGAATTAATGATAAAAGAGAGACATAGAGAGAATAAAGAATAATGAATAAAAAAAAAATACTGGAACTTAAAAAAAAAACAGACTAAGGAAATGAATCTTTTATCAGTGATTCAAAAACTTCAGAAAAAATACAAAATTACAGAAAAAAATTACAAGGATTTATGATTTGAATTACGATTACTACCTAGACAAATTTCCTTATACGACAATCACTTGTTTCACTAATATGCCTGTTTGTAAATAATTATAGAGACCGCATCTATAGTTATTGTACATCTTTTATATAACCGAATTTATTCCTTTACATATGATTTGTTATAGGTAAAGGAGGATAATTTTGGAGGGGTATCGTAGTTGGAAGTGACGAAGAAAGACGATACCTGTGCTTTGAGATAATTAACAGGTGTGTTTATGTTTTCCCAGGTATATTCAGTATAATTTACATGGTATATACACTGACACAGACATATATACACACACTGGGATAATGATATATAAACCTTGGATGCAAGACAGTATAATGATGTAGCCAAATTATCGATACAATTATGGCTGACTTAAATTATGATAAAATATAGCAAGACATATAGATAAATAAAGTAAGACATAACCAACATCACCGCCACGTTGGGTCTACATATACTGGCTGGTCACAATGTCTGCCTCCTTTCTTCCTCCTCCTCCCCCACTTCTTCCTCCTCCTCCTCCTCTTCTTCCTCCTCCTCCCCCTCTTCTTCCTCCTCCTCCTCCTCCTCCTCACATAAAAACAGTTTTATTTTCTAACTTTTATTAAAATTACAACAAAAAATCGTTCATTGACTTTGGAGAACAATGTCTTCATCACCACTAATTTATGCAAAACGAGACACACACACAAAAAAATTCCTCAAATGACAAAACTTAACCCTGGCTCTACCTGGATACCAACGGGAGGATGAACCAAGTATTTATCCTGGTCTAAATTATTATTCGAAGGGGGAAGGTTACTAATTTCCCTGGAATAATTTATACTCGGCCATATAACTGGGCCATAAAACTACACGGCTCCGTTCACATGATCATTTGGCTTATCACTAAAATGTTGCCCTCTCGGAGTCGCCTAAAAAAAATATATATATAAACATATCTCATTATCCCCTTAATCTTGGTATAAAATATATCAAAGGTGACAGGGAGGTAACGCGTGACGAGTATTACACATTCTGTTACAAGACTGGAAGGTTGACACAGCCGAGGAAGGGTGTAGATAGGGTGAATAAGTGGTAAATGAATTGATATGGCAGGGGGCTTTGAGCGTGTGTGTGTGTTGGGGCGGCGGCCGTGTGGGGCGGGGACTGAGACGCACAGTTGCCGGATTCGTCTATCTGTTAAAACACTCACAACACACTACTGTACCACCATTCCAGGCTTCCTCTAGCACCACTCGTGATTTCATCTCTGTTATTCTGGAATATCTTAATAGAATCTTGACGTTTAACCTTAAGAAAAAAAGGAACGAGGAGAATGGTGTTGATGAGTGGAAATATTGGGGGGTACTTTGTTAGCTGGAGTTGTCACAAACTGGTGGGCACAGACAGGAGTTAATCCACAAACAGCGAATGTAAAACCTGGAAACAGCCATCAAATACTGTATCACACCACATACACACATGTTGCCGCCACCATTACCGTACCGTAAATTAATGATTACCATCCGACTGCCGAAACCCTTGAGGTGCTTCGATTCCTTAATTCATTGGTTCGCTTTACTGATTCACATGAAAATCACTTACCTATCTCCATTTTACCGACTGGATGGCAGAAAGAACATCATAAACGATTGGCCGCCATCTATAGTCTCATTCATTATCTCAAATTACTTCTAAATATTTATAATTATTGGAAATTAATTAAGAGATTCGAAGCTTCATCAACGACCTCGCTGTTACAAAACTAAACTCGTCCACAACCAAACAAACAGTGAGTTTTAACATCTTCAAAGTCCATACGTGAAATATAGTTATCCACGATTTCTGTATTTGTTAAAACACTACATGTACAGGAGAACAAAGAACCCGAGGCCAGATACAGTACAATATCGTATCTTTCAGTTAACTATGTAAGTCGTTCTTCGTGTCTGAAGTCGTCCCTGTAGCTCTCCCACCCAGGACTCCCACTACCTCAGTCTTGATAAAATTATTGACTTCCAGTTTAAGGTCGGGCAGAGTTTAAACTTTGTCTAATGACTTGAGAATAACTATTTCCAGTTCAGAACTAATCAGAGGTACTGTACAACTTAAGACACCCAGACCACCTGTTGTAGGTGATAGTGTTGTAGGTGGTACTCGTAGTTGAAGGTAGCACTAGTGTTGCAGGTTGTGGCACTAGTACTGCTGGTGGTATTAGTGTTGCAAGTGGCCATAGTGTTTAAAGTGGCACTGAAAGAAACAGACATGGCCACACCGCAGCAGGAGGAGGTAAGTCAACAACCCACGTCAGTAGAGTTGTAAAGTATGGTGGTAGTGTGGCTCCTCCACACCTGAGCGCACCTGAGCGAGTAATTACTTCACACTCTGGGATTAGGGAAGGTTATTACTGTTGCTGAGACCGCAAGGTGTGGCCAGCCATGAGTAGGGGAAGTGGCCACACGGGTGATACTATGGGAGGTGGCCACAGGGGCTGATAAAAGAGAGAGAGAGAGAGAGAGAGAGAGAGAGAGAGAGAGAGAGAGAGAGAGAGTATCGTCATTACTTCAAAATCAGAAATTCTAAAATAAGACAGAACACATGACCTCTATATCAGCCGAAATTATATTACATGAGTTACATAAATATTTTATTATGATAACGTGTGTCAGAATATATGACGTCAACATGCACACCATAAACATGTATATAGTCATGTGTATGTATATATATATATATATTCATGTGTATGTATACGTGTGTGTGTGTGTGTGTGTTGCTCTTCCCTACATACACATTCTCATGCTCTCGCCTCTGTCAATAAAACCCAATTGTCGCCCCAGCCACTAATTTCACATCGAACGGTTCCGGTTGACGTCATGTGGTCTCGGACGTCGTATTACCGTACTGTAGATGACGTCACTGGTGTACGTCAATTCCGCGGGGGAAGAGGAATTGGTGGTGATAGGGTCGTCTTATCCACGGGGGAAAAGGAATTGGTGGTAATTCTAAGTAAACTAATATTGTTATTCACTTTGTATAATTCTGGATAAATAAACTCCTCCATTTTGGTTAAGAGAATGAATAATGTTGTCGTAAGAGCAAGGACCCAGCCGCCAGCCTCTCTCAGACACAGCAGGACTCACTAGGAGGTTGGTCTATCTCTCGTAGGGATTAGCACTTGACAATACTGTGTGCGGGGAAGGGGGAAGGGGGAAGGGGGGAGGGGGAAGGGGAAGGGGCTGGATCTTACCTTCTCACAAACATGTACTTAAAACAGATGGTGACGGTGGTGACAATAGGGTATAGTGACGCATAATAATAACAGAAGAGGGTGACGATGGTGAAAACTGGGGATGGTGACGTATGGTGACAACAGGGGATGGTGACTCGGGACAATAGAGGGTCAATTGGGGTAACATCGTCACCAGCCGCATATCTGCACCTTCATTAGGGTGACAGAGCTGCAGCAGGCGGTGATGAGGGAGTGATCCAGCCCTGACGAGTCCCCAGGGGGCCTTAGAGCAGTGTGGCGGGCTGGGTACGTCGGGGCGGGGCGGGGTGGGGTGTGACGGGACGGGGTGGGGTGGGGTGTAACGGGGCGGGGCGGGGCGGGGAGGGGAGACAATGTGACGACGGGGTTGAATAAACTAACATAATAAGATAGGTTAAGTTGAATGACGGTGATTGCATGATAATACCTAAAAGTTATTGTTTTTTTTTTTTGTTATTGGTGAGGTTTTTAATGCTGTTGTTTTTGTTATTGTTGGTTGTTATTATTGTTGTTGTCATTCCCTTATTATAACTCTGTTGATATAATACACACACACACACACACACACACACACACACACACACACACACACACACACACACACACACACACACACTCAACCATTTTCTTCACACTCCAATAAAAACCACAAGGAAGCACTCGTCACTATCTGTAAAGTGTGTGACCGCAGCAATAAAGACATTCACCTGCATTATTACACATGTTGACTTGACCGCAAGAACCGTCACTTATAACCACTACACTTTACGATGACCGCTTGCTCTTTAAGTAATCCACGTGCGGGCAAAGAGTTATTATTATTATTATTATTATTATTATTATTATTATTATTATTATTATTATTATTATTCAGAGAGTGACAGCGTTGATACCAGTGTAGAGTCGATGGAAGTAGATATAGGAAAGTACAGTAGATTTTAGAGTGACGTCAGTACAGGTAAGTAGATTATTTAGTGACGTAATTACAGGTAAGTAGAATTTTTTGTGACGTCAGTACAGGTAAGTAGATTTTTAAGTAAAAATAATATGAATAGAGTGACGTAGATTCAAAGTCACAACACTGGAAATACGGCAAAGTAGATTTCAAAGTCAAAATAGTAGAAATAAAAGTACAAAAAGTTTTAAAAGTGAATAGACCACGAATACAGAACACGAATACGTAGATATTAACGAAACGATACAAAATACAAGAAAGTAGCACCAACCATCGCTAATTTGCATATTACCTGAGTCAGTCTATTGAGCCTATGATTAATTTTCGTTGAGTTAATTTTCAGTCTTATGTTCATTATCTATCTATCTATCTATCTATCTATCTATCCAAACAACGCCCTGGATGACAGACACACACACAGACAGAGAAGCAGACCCCCGTGAGAAGTGACCAGTCAACACTGCCACATGGACCGTCATATTTACAGTAGCTTAAGGGGCTAGAGGGGAACGTCTGTCTGTCTGTCTGTCTGTCTATTTCCCTATCCCGCCACCGCCCGTCTTCCCCCCACTTTCCCGGTACCTCTCCTCTTCCCCTCTCTACACAACCTCTCTTCCCATCCCTCTCCCCTACACACCCCTTCCCCTATTACCCCTTCCTACGCACCCCCCTCCTCTATTTCCTAGCCCCTAGCCCCTCTCCCCTTCTTACGTACACCCCTCTCCTATTCCCCCTTCCTACACACCCCTTCCCCCCTTCTTACACCCCCTCCTCTCTACCCCGACTCTTCTCCCCCTCCCTACACACCCCATCTCCTATTCCCCCTCCCATCTCCCCCCTCCCATCTCCCCCCCCCCTCCCCTCCCCACCGTTCCACCCCATCCTGCCTCTATCTTGTAGCCCAATTTGGACCCTCGGCCATATAGCTATTGGGGTAAGATTTCATTTCGGTGTCAGTGTCGAGGGAAGCAATTTATGACTTTATTCGGCTTATCACAAGATCGGCCCAGCTAAGACTCGCCCGCGGCAACTGTATGGTCCACACACACACACACACACACACACACACGCAATCACGCATATACCTTAAAACGCAATTGTTATTTTTACCTAACCTAACCTTCAACTAGCTCAGCCACTGACTAAGGTAGGAAGAGGAGGAAGAAGAAGAGGAAGAGGAAGAAGGGGATAAGCAGAAGGATGAGGAAAAGGAGTAGGAAGAAGACGAGGAGGGGGAGGAGGAGGAGCAAGAAAAGAATGAAGAGGAGAAACAAGAAGAGAAAGAGGAGGAAGAGAAGGAGGAGGAAGCATCAAACCCGTGCCGCTGGTAATAACGTAGCGGGTAGAGACTAACGCGGGGAGAGGCGTGAATCCGTGTGCTCAAGGGGAGGAGAGTCGGCGCCCTGTGTTCCCGCCCACCACCTCCCGCACCATAACCCTCCGGACCTTTATCTTTCGTCTTCGTCTGCCTCTCCTGCACCGTCCCCTACACCCTCTATAACTTCCTGATGGTGGCGCCTATACCATCCCCCATCCCTCCTCCCCAAGTCCTGGAGGTTGGTTAAGCTAGACTATAATTACGAAACACTGAAAAAAAAAAAAATCACTTCAAATGCTAGTTTAGTCAATCACGATCACCCAACGAGGATATGACATCGTTCAGCAGCAGTATTTAGGTGGGAACTGAACGAAGTGGGAAGCCGTAGAGATAAGAGATAAGAGTCGTGTTTCCCTGATAGCTACAATATCTCTATAATAAGGCTGGCTCACTGCCTGATTACATACAGCTTATAAACGTCTCTCCCCCCCCCACCCCCCCCCTACTCGTCCAGGCCGCTCTCAGGTGCCAAGCCGAACCTACCCCCCCCCTCTCCCCCCGCCATTGTCCTGAATTTTTAGCCGATTTCTGAACTCTGAAGGTTATTTCTGTACAGGTATCTCGATGTTATCTGAGCTGTGATTAACTCCAGCTTCAACATCCTCCTCTGTGACCCTTCAGGTGTGTTACTGTTCTCAGGTGTGTTACTGTTCTCAGGTGTGTTACTGTTCTCAGGTGTGTTACTGTTCTCAGGTGTGTTATTGTTCTCAGGTGTGTTACTGTTCTCAGGTGTGTTACTGTTCTCAGGTGTGTTATTGTTCTCAGGTGTGTTACTGTTCTCAGGTGTGTTACTGTTCTCAGGTGTGTTATTGTTCTCAGGTGTGTTATTGTTCTCAGGTGTGTTACTGTCCTCAGGTGTGTTATTGTTCTCAGGTGTGTTACTGTCCTCAGGTGTGTTATTGTTCTCAGGTGTGTTACTGTTCTCAGGTGGTTCTGTTATGTGTTGTCTCAGGTGTGTTACTGTTCTCAGGTGTGTTACTGTTCTCAGGTGTGTTACTGTTCTCAGGTGTGTTACTGTTCTCAGGTGTGTTACTGTTCTCAGGTGTGTTATTGTTCTCAGGTGTGTTACTGTTCTCAGGTGTGTTATTGTTCTCAGGTGTGTTACTGTTCTCAGGTGTGTTACTGTTCTCAGGTGTGTTACTGTTCTCAGGTGTGTTATTGTTCTCAGGTGTGTTACTGTTCTCAGGTGTGTTATTGTTCTCAGGTGTGTTACTGTTCTCAGGTGTGTTACTGTTCTCAGGTGTGCTACTGTTCTCAGGTGTGTTATTGTTCTCAGGTGTGTTACTGTTCTCAGGTGTGTTACTGTTCTCAGGTGTGTTACTGTTCTCAGGTGTGTTACTGTTCTCAGGTGTGTTACTGTTCTCAGGTGTGTTACTGTCCTCAGGTGTGTTATTGTTCTCAGGTGTGTTATCGTTCATCAAAACTCTTATGTTACCTGAGACAGTTTTACGGTACTAATAAAATATTGAGCTTTGGGTGTGTGTGTGTGTGTGTGTGTGTGTGTGTGTGTGTGTGTGTGTGTGTGTGTGTGTGTGTGTGTGTGTGTGTGTGTGTGTGTGTGTGTGTGTGTTGACGTGTATGTATACATATTAATACGTGTATATATGTGTATACTGTAGTAGTAGTAGTAGTACACCGAACCCGTCACTCCCACAAATTAACATAAAAAAATATACCACAAAAACCCCTCAAACGTACAAACAAACACGATCTAAACACAGGAAAAAAACATATAGGCTCCACGAAGACTACAGTAATCAGAAACAAACACCACTAATATTACTTCCTTGTGTTGTCTAAGTACACAGCCTCTACACGTACACACACACATACGCTGAACCTACACGTACACACACATACGCTGAACCTACACGTACACACACACATACGCTGAACCTACACGTACACACACACATACGCTGAACCTACACGTACACACCTCAGTTTATTACACCTGTTAATTAAACCAATCCATGAAGTCTAACTGGACAGACGGATATACAAACATCAGTATATACAAATAACAATGATTTTTTTTCCATTGAAGATTAACTCAACTAACTTAACCTAACCTAAAACACACACACACACACACACACACACACACACACACACACACACAGGTGGATTTCCCAGGTAGTGACGTGGTTCAGATTGACTTAACAGGCTCAAGACATGGCAACTGGTTAGAGATACGGCAACCATATCAGAATCAAGGTTGTTGCGCTCTCACCCAATGGCTATAGAACGCGGAGCAAGAACCAGCAACACTAACCTCAAGACAGACAGACAAACAGACAGACAGACAGATAGATAGATAGATAGATAGATAGATAGATAGATAAGCATAAATATAAGAGTCACACAGCCCAGAGATATAGAGAACGTATAAGAGGCGGGTACACTGCAGGAGACGACTTAGTAAACAACTTACCACGGTCAGGTTCACACTGTCCCTCTGTGGCACTTGTGATGTCTTATCTCCCGTAACAATATGTGCTAATCCCTCCGAGGAAGCGTGTGATCTGGGCAGGTTCCTTCCACCCCACACAGGACCTTCCACCTAGGTCCTTCCACGTAATGGTCTTGGTACACATGGTGCTCCCCGTCTCCTCAGCATAAATCATCACACGCACAAGACTAGACACAGTCATCTTCCAATAATCTTTTCATGGATTTCTATAATAGGTCACAGGTCACAGGTCATAGGTCCTTCAGGAAAAAGGCTCAAACACAGTCAAGGAATACCTCACAAGGATCACTCGAAGGAGGAGGAGGAGGAGGTGGTGAGAGGAAGGAGAACACGGGGTATCAGACCGGAGCAGCGACCACACAACCTTCTCTTCAGGTAACACAAGCAAGAGCAACTGGCTCTTCTCGCCAACACTCACCTGCCCTCACCATCATCACCAAACAGCCCTATTCTCCATCCACATCATCAAACCACCAATAACATGACTGATCTAACGCTAATTCTCAGGTCGTATACCCATAAACCTTTACAGGGTAGTTGTAACTCGGGATGATATATACATCTTGTCTCACTCCTCTCTCTCACTCTGGAAGTCGAGGCTCACCTATGACAACTCAAGTTAGGTTTGGTTAGGTTAGGTTAGGTTAGGTTAGGTTAGGTTAGGTTAGGTTAGGTTAGGACAGGTTAGGTTAGGCTAGGTTAGGGGTCTCAATCATAACACAACTAAATTAAACCTCCAACAGCATGAATAAACCACAATAAGGAGGAAAGAATCTTGGGTTTAAATAACGTGTGGGTGGTTTAATGTTACGTGTGGCTGGGCACCTTTAAACAGCACGTTGTTGAGTGTACTTGTAAAACTGGTGTATTGACCAGAGGTTTTATTTTGATGGCGGTCATAACATTATGTCAGTCGTGCTAAGTATAGAAGAGGAAGTGGTGGCAGCTTCAGGACACGTGTGTGTGTGTGTGTGTGTGTGTGTGTGTGTGTGTGTGTGTGTGTGGTGTGTGTGTGTGTGTGTGTGTGTGTGTGTGTGTGTGTGTGTGTGTGTGTGTGTGTGTGTGTGTGTGTGTGTGTGTGTGTGTGTGTGTGTGTGTGTGTGTGTGTGTGTGTGTGTGTGTGTGTGTGTCTGTGTGTGTGTGTGTGTGTGTGTGTGTGTGTGTGTGTGTGTGTGTGTGTGTGTGTGTGTGTGTGTGTGTGTGTGTGTGAGTGTTTATATGTGTGTTTACGGGAGTATGCTACTTCCCTCAGGCTGTTGCTACCACACTAATTAACTCTTTGTAATTTATCTTATGTTTTAATCCATTTAGTACCGTCGCTACAGATCATAAACCATGCAGAGAGACGGCCCTAAAAACAGCCTGACTTGTGTACTGTAAGACTTGGCTTCCTTACGAGACATTAATTTATTTTATTATTATTATTATTTTTTTTTTACGGTGGCAAATTTTGGTGTGTTTTTTGTTTAGTTTAATGTAGAGAATTGTTTTTGTCTTTAACACACAAACCTAACCTAACCTAACCTAACCTAACCTAACCTAACCTAATCTACATAACCTAATCTACATAACCTATATCACCACAGGACGATGTTTATATATATATTCATAAATATGTGTAAATTAGAGACACATTGAGATACGATGAGAGACAATGAGACACAGTGAGAGACAATGGGACACAGTGAGAGACAATGGGACATAGTGAGAGACATGGACACAGTGGAGACATGGGACACAGTGAGAGACATGGACAGTGAGAGACAATGAAACACAGTGAGAGACATGGACACAGTGAGACAATGGACATAGTGAGAGACAATGGACACAGTGAGAGACAATGGGACACAGTGAGAGACAATGGACATAGTGAGGACATGGGACTAGTGAGAGACAATGAGACACAGTGAGAGACAATGGACACAGTGAGAGACAATGGGACACAGTGAGAGACAATGAGACACAGTGAGAGACAATGGGACACAGTGAGAGACAATGGGACACAGTGAGAGACAATGGGACATAGTGAGAGACAATGGGACATAGTGAGAGACAATGAGACACAGTGAGAGACAATGGGACACAGTGAGAGACAATGGGACATAGTGAGAGACAATGAGACACAGTGAGAGACAATGGGACACAGTGAGAGACAATGGGACATAGTGAGAGACAATGGGACATAGTGAGAGACAATGAGACATAGTGAGAGACAATGGGACATAGTGAGAGACAATGAGACACAGTGAGAGACAATGAGACACAGTGAGAGACAATGAGACACAGTGAGAGACAATGGGACATAGTGAGAGACAATAACAACATTTATCATCTCTTCCACAACCTTACTGATACCTTCCACACACACACACACACACACACACACACACACACACACACACACACACACACGAAGACCTCCTATGTATCACCAGTGCCCAAGTCAACCAGCCCACAATCCTTAAATCAGCTACGACCTATTGCAATCACCCCAATACCCAGCCTAATCTGTGAAAGTTTTGTGTTCGACTGGGCTTATGCTGATATTGCAGGAGTCGTAGACCCTCAGCAATTTGGCAACATGAAAACTTCCTCCACCACTCACTGTCTTGTCAGCTTTCTCGATTACATATACCGCCATCTCGAGAAACGAAAAACGTCTGTAGCTGTCGCCTTCATTGATTTCACTAAAGCGTTCGACCTAGTCGACCACAATATAATCATCAACAAAGCTATTGACCTCGGGCTTCGGAGAAGCCTTATACCATGGCTTACAGACTTCCTCAGTGACCGACGCCAAGCTGTACGCTTCCGAGGGGCTGTCTCCACCTTTCAGTCACTCACCTGTGGCGTCCCCCAAGGCACCAAGATGGGACCACTCTGCTTCCTTATGCTCATCAATGATGCCCTAAGAGAAACCCCTGCTCGCTGGAAATATGTCGACGACTCCACCATTGGGATCAGCGTTAACAATTCTGCTCCCAACTATACCGCCCTTCAGGATTTATTGAACAGTCTCCAAAACTGGGCCACCAACAACCATGTCACCATCAACCATACCAAGACCATGGTTATGCACATCAACCTCTCCTCCGACATTGTCCCACCTCCTTCCATTACTCTAGGTCCGAACACACTCCAGGTTGTAGATTCCACGAAGCTCCTCGGCGTCACCATAGACAACAAACTAAATTGGAAACCACACGTCAGTGAAGTTGTCAAATCCTCCAGTTTCCGTCTCCACCTCCTCCGCCGACTCAAGTCCCTCGGAGTTCCTGCACACGAGCTCCTCAGTGTTTACACAACATTCATACTTCCCAAGCTCACCTATGCCTCCCCCACCTGGTCTTCCTCCCTAAATGCCACACAACGTAAACACCTAGAAAAAGTGCAAAAGAGGGCATGCAAGATTATTCTCTCCCCTTCCTACTCCACATATCAAGAAGCGCTCAACACACTGACCCTTTCGACTCTCACTGACCATCACCACGACCTCATCTGCAAATTTGGTAAGAAGCTTCTACACCATCCTCGACACCGGCTCCTACTACCACCTGAGATCCCTAGTCCGAGAATTGCTGTTCGACACCACAACCGCATCCAGCCCATACGTGCACGAACTGATCGCTATAAGAACAGCCCAGTCCCAACCATTGTAAAAATTATCAATAACTTGTAATAAACCAGTGTATTCACTCCCAGTAAACACTACTCCTTGCACTGTCACTATGTTGAAATGAACTGTAGTTTGAGCTTTTCCCCATCTAGTTATTATATGTCTTATTTGTGTCACTTATGTTACTTGTATATTATTTGTAATTCGAAACCCATTCCCCAAATATGTAACTGTATATTTTCAGCCTTCTGGCTGCCAAGCTCTTTCAATAAACCGTTAATTATTATTATTATTATTACACACACACACACACACACACACACACACACACACACACACACACACACACACACACACACACATGGTTATTATGAGTGGGACAATGAAGGAAGGAGAAGGCTGAGGTGATTGTCTGAGAGGGATGGTGAGAGGAAAAAGTGAGAAGGAGAGAAGCAGGAAGGGATAGTGAGAGGAGAGACAAGGAAGGAATATGGACGGAGGGAATGAAGGAGGGTAGTAAGGAAGGAAGGAGGGAGGGAACTGAGAGAAGGATGAGAGAGGGTAGTCATGGTTTACAACAGGGGAGATCCACAACCAGCCCTCAGACACACCAACGCCATATTTTATAACACACCCCGAAGAACCTGTTTGGGTGACCAGTAATACATCATAGTTTAGGTGGACGGCGAGGTGTCACGGAGAGAGAGAGAGAGAGAGAGAGAGAGAGAGAGAGAGAGAGAGAGAGAGAGAGAGAGAGAGAGAGAGAGAGAGAGTGGATGCCAGTAGAGTGTATTGGTTATTATAGATGGCATTAGGTATAAGACAATAGTGGCATCATTATATTGGTACCACATATAGTATTAGGTAAGAGCACTGGTATCACACACAACTAGACGAGGTATTATTGGTAACATTGGTAACATTACATTGGAACGACAGATAATATTCAAGACTTATTTAAGATTTCACACACACACACACACACACAACTAAGAGAAAAAAAAAGATGAGACGCAACGAATCATTTTGGAATATTTCCCCCAAACAACAATATTTGTCGAGTAATATAAATGTCTTTGCTCAAGTGTGTACTGATGATAAATGATCAAAAACCTGCAACAATGTGTACAAACAGCGTGGGAACAGCTGAGAGAGAGAGAGAGAGAGAGAGAGAGAGAGAGAGAGAGAGAGAGAGAGAGAGAGAGAGAGAGAGAGAGAGAGCATATATATGTGTGTTTGTGTGTGTGTGTGTAGGCAGGTAGCAAGGTATGTGTGTGTGCATATTTGTGTGTGAGTGTAAGCAGAAGACCAGGTGTGTGTGTGTGTGTGTGTGTGTGTGTGTGTGTGTGTGTAAACAGGTGTGTATATGAGCAGGTGTGTGTGTGTGTATCATTAGTAGAGCCACACGTGTCTGCTGTTCTCTGCTGTATGAAGACAACTTGTGCTATTGTAACACTGTCATCACACACTCTACCTATTACTTTCTCTCTCTCTCTCATATAAACCACTTCTGTACACACACACACACACACACACACACACACACACACACACACACACACACACACACACACACACACAGCCCATATTTACACATATATCTCCATAAACACACCTACTGTATATACCTGGTACAAACCCACATGTGTACAGCATATGCAGGTGAATCTATATACTGTACACCCGCATCTATATACCTGTCCACACACACACACACACACACACACACACACACACACACACACACACACACACACACACGCACATCACCACCTACTACTACTTGGTAATTATACAGTGAGTTTATGTCCCCCCCCCCCCCCAAAGGCCTTAGAGGCAGTTTGGATATAGCATACTGAAGACTGACTCCACCATTGCTCTCTTCCCCAGGCGTAAAGTTAACTTCCCATTCCACAGCAGGGTCGACCAAGAGGCCCTCTACCCATGATGTAACTTAACCCTAAATGAGTTTTAACACTAAGAAACTGTGATTATTACGAAGCAACGTCTATTTATCTTCTAAGCTGTGGGTGAACTGGGAGAAAAAAACATTTATACCATAGTTACACCTAATAATCTTCTTCTCTTTGTTATATTTTGTATTATAATCTTATCTTCATTCATATACATTCCCTCTATACATACAGGCTATGTATATGTATAAATTGCATTGTTTTTTTAGTATGTTATGTTGTTGCTGAAATAAGATGTTTACTATTGCTTTTATTGTTATTTATATTATTAGCATAGTGTGGGAGAGAGGAGGAGGAGGAGGAGGAAGGAGACGTGATGGAGAAGGGAGAGAGGAGGGAGGGAGGGGGAGGGAGAGGGAGGGAGGAGAAGGGGGAGTGAATATGGGGTAGAGAGGAAAGAGGGGGAGGAAAGGGAGGTAGTGGAGATGACGAAGAGAGGGAGAGAGGAGAGGGAAGAAGAAGCAGGGAGGAGAGGGAGAAGTAAGAGACATGTGTAGGGGGGTGGGGAGGGGAAATGTCTCGTGTGATTTACTACAAGTCACTAGATAACATGAAGGTCTCATTTGCATTCTTGCCTCGTTCAACCACCCTTCCTCTCTCTCTCTCTCTCTCCACACACACGTTAGCTCAGGATGGACATGTTCACTACCACGTATTTCACAACCCAAACCCACGAGCTAAAACAACAAGTATTTTGTAACATATTATTAACACTACAGTATGAGATGTGGAGGAGGAGACGATGAGAGAATGGTTGGGTCACGGTTAGGTTAGGTTCCTCACTACCCTGGCCCAAACGTCCTACATTAGGGGTGATAGGCAGAGGTGAGCCGGTGTCTTTTCACCTGTCTGCTGGACACCTTCGCTTATTGAAGTAACAAAAACCGCATTAATGAAATAATAAATAATAATAATAACAATAATATTAATAATAATAATAATGATAATAATAATAATAATAATAATAATAATAATAATAATAATAATAATAATAATAATAATAATAATAATAATAATAATAATAATAATAATAATAATAATAATAATAATAATAATAATACTGCTACTACTACTATCACTACTTTTTTTTTTTAACAGTGGCCTCCAGCCTCCCCCAATAGCCACACCTTCGCCACCATTTAATTACCTTAATATTAAATATCCTAATACATAAGTAGCTATCCTATCTGTGTTGAATTAGTTGAGCAGCAGATCTATGCGGCATTCAGTGACCGTAGCCTCATAGTCAATATCTGCAGCAGTTGTCGGAGCTGGGGCAGAAGTTCTCGTTCCCCTGAGGCAGAGCAAAGCCGACCGAAGGAGAGAGAAAGACAGTCGACATCTCATCCAGGCTGTAACATAACTTCTGGGCTGCTGCTTCTGTTCGGAGATCACCTCCGCGAGTCTGGCGTAGAAACCTCTTGCACTTGGTCCCATCCCACCAGAGGTTGTGAACACTAGAGGCGTAAAGCTGCCTTGATCAACGTTTTGAATTCTCTCCCCATATGCCCTTCTCTTGTCGTTCTCGTTCCTCCTATGTGCAGCATCGAGAGCTAAGTTACGGTGACATGCGGCCATGGGATCAAAAATCCTGATGTCGAAGAAAGCTCGCTGTCCCCATATCCAGAATCCTCGAGCACTGACGTCCACACGGGCTTCGTTAGATGTGTTTGAGGTCCTGTGTTGGAAGATCTCACCATCCAATGAAAGGAGGGTCGGTTCTACCATGACATCCCGGCAGATTTCCTTCAACATATTTGCTGTGAGATCCCTTACTTCGTCATGCCTCATGCATATGAAGCCCCCCTTCTTACACACCATGGCGTGATCGCCGTCATAGGAAGAGCCACACACGCATTAGGAGGGCAAACCTTCTACTGGCCAACCGTACCTTAGAGCAATGGCATCTGTAAATTCTTGTTTGTTAAGACTGAAACCATTTGCCCTTATCGGTAGCGTAGTTAACCAGTTCGAGGCGTCCACCTCCTGCGCTATAGCTACTTTTTTCCTTCAAATTTTCATGGGACACTGCAGCAACAGTTGCTGCAACTTATCATTTTGGCAGTGCTGTCGATCTGTCGTGATGGACCTACGAATCTCGTTTACTTCACTGGAATCGACCTCCCCTGTTACTACTACTACTACTACTACCACCACTACTACCACCACTACTACTACTACTATAGATTTAAAAATTCACTGAGTGTGTCTTGGAAGATGTGTAGTAAAGTCCTAATGGAGTTTAATACCACTATATTGGTATTCTATCACCACGTGCGCCATTAACCACCACCGCAATAACACCATTAACCTCACTGTAACACCATCTCGTCGCAAATATAACAAGAATAACACCACTTATAAAGATATTCTTACACCACTTGCGCCATTAACCACCACAATATCACCATTAACCTCACTGTTACAACATCTTCTCGTCACGCGCCACAAACTACTCCATTAGGGCGTGACACTTACCAAGGTGATGGTTTAATACACAGTAAAGTTATGTGAACTGTGAACACCGGCCACACGATACTTCACCCCCCCCCCCCCCCCGGACACCATTATCACCCTCCCTGACACTTCTACAACCGTCCTTGACTGTCTGACACCACTATCATCCTCCCTGACACCATCATCAGCTCCTAGACACCACTACCACCTTCCTTGACACCACCACAACCCTCCTGACACCACTACCACCCTCCTGACACCACTACCACCCTCCTGACACCACTACCACCCCCTGACACCAACACCCCTTACCCTGACACCACTACCACCCTCCTGACACCACTACCACCCTCCTGACACCAACACCCCTTACCCTGACACCACTACCACCCCCTGACACCACTACCACCCTCCTGACACCAACACCCCTTACCCTGACACCACTACCACCCCCCTGACACCACTACCACCCCCTGACACCACTACCACCCTCCTGACACCACTACCACCCCCCTGACACCAACACCCCTTACCCTGACACCACTACCACCCCCCTGACACCACTACCACCCCCTGACACCAACACCTCTTATCCTGACACCACTACCAACTTTGACAAGCCTGAGAGGAAACTTCTATTGCGTGATGAGGGCAAGAGAAGGGCAAGAGAATGGAAGAGAAGGGGAACAGAAGGGGAACAGAAGGGTAAGAGAAGGTGGAGGGGGGGGGGGCAGGTGACGAGAACTAATAGGCAGGTGAGGTAAGGGGGCTATCACCTGTGTTAATTATTCCTCTGGACCAGACATACACATAGACGGACATCTGGTCAATCAAAACCTTCCTTTCTTTTTACTTAACTAACCAACACATTCGGGCACAACAGGTACAGGTATAAACTAATGACCTTACCTGTAATTTAACTGTAATGGCTAGTTAACTAGTGTATATTGATAGGTTATAAACTATATTAAGTCCTAAAGGGTTTTTTGTGTCTATTGTGAACACGAGTCACACATCCTATTAAAAGATGAGAATTTGCTTTCACCTTATTAATATCTATGAACCTGAATAGATCCACCTGAGCTGTTACCTGTCGTTGAGTTGGATAATTTTATATTTTATACTAGATATACGCATCCATCTACTCATCCACCTTCCCATTCACCCACTCACACTAATCATCCAATCATTACGTCCTAATAACCCCGAATCACCTAATCAGTAATTAATTTAAGAACTAATCACAATCAGATTTGGACATCAATTAAACAGAAATATTTACGTATTTTTTTTATAATTAATAAAAAATTAACTAAACCCCCCCCCCCCCCCCTGAAAACTGAGAGAAATCCAAGATAACTAAAACCTTGATCAGTTTCCTAAGTCCAATTCAGAAATAGAAATACTTGATAAAATTCACGTCAGTTAATCTATTCTTACTTGGTGGGGAAATACCATTGATAAGGGGGAAAGGAAAGTGTTTGTGAAATAAATCTGGACCTGCAGAGATTCAGGTCGGTGTTGGTTTCTGTGGCTCGCTGGTATTTCCTCTTGGGTGGTGATAGTGGTGGTGATGGTGGTGGTGGTGATGGTGGTGGTGATAGTAGTGGTGGTGTTGGTGGGGATAGTGGTGGTGGTGGTGGTGGTGGTGGTGATAGTAGTGGTGGTGTTGGTGGGGATAGTGGTGGTGGTGGTGGTGGTGGTGATAGTGGTGGTGGTGGTGAGTTGATATGAGACTAATAGACAAGTGTGATGGTGTTAGCTGAATAGGTGATGCACGCACCCTCTATCCTTATACCTTCTATCCACGCACCCTCTACCTCCACACCCCCTCTACCTCCGCCCCTTCTACCCACGCCCTGTCTACCCACGCACCCCTTGTTACTTTGTCTAAGAGCCCTTGGTGAGGACCGACGCCAGAAGCCTTTCAGTAAGTTGGAGCTAAAAAAAGGAACACTGCGTGACGGACTAAGTGACACACGTGCTGTTGACTCCCTCGGCTTATCTTTTTCTCTCTCCCCGAGACCAAAATATTTTCCTCGTTGGAATATTATTTCCCGTAAAATTCAGACATTTGGGACACCATTATCGAAACCCCTTTGTTACAAGATTTAACATAAGGATTTCTTGCAAGGCGACCTACCGCGTTATCCCAAGTTGTAGTGATGACGCCCAGACGTTATCTTATTGGTGGAGGCCTTGTGAGCAGGAGCCGCGCTATTTGTCAGGGGAAGGTTATGGGAGGAGCTGGAAGTGCAGAGGAGGCGGGACGAAGGCGGGGCTAGTAAGGGGACCCGGGCAGCTCGGGTGGCGGCCATTACCTGATGGTGATGGAGACCGCGTAGCACGTCCGTCACCCTGACAATTCTGTCCGACGCGTCACGCCTTAACACACTACAGGGCCCCGCTCGGCTCTCTTTGACTTATGAAAATACATCAGTTTTTGGAACAGTGTAAATATTTTGGCCATGAAAATCCACGAATAAGCAGCTCAGTCTATAGTGTATACAGTATATTGTGAAACTTGAAGTGAAGAGCGCAGCCATCGTGCCGCAGTGTCCGGCAGTGTCGTGGCCAGACTGTGGTGTACAAGCAGTGCTCGCGGTGTGGTCGTGTACACCAAGTGGAGTGATTGTTTAGAACAGACGGTGTGGGCGCGGCCGGTGATGGGCGGCTGGCCTTGCTAGAGTACCATGGTGCTGATGGTCGGGGCCTCAGACATCACCATGTTCCCCGCCGCCAACAGGCCGCCGCCGCACTCGGTGGTAGCACAACAGAGCCACGCTGGCTACTTCGGCTACTACCCACAACAAGCGGCGCATCACCACCATCACCACCACCCGCACCACCAGTATGCTCCACCAGATCTCAACTGCAACTTGCAGCCTTTTATGGCGGGACAGTTCGGCGACGGTCTGCAGGGAGGTGCGTGGCACAACCCGGCCGCTATGTACATGCCGGCGTCTCACCATTCTGCTGCCGCCGCCCACTGCCAGCAGCGATCACCCACCGGCTACGAGGATTGGGTTGGACCTCTGCATCATAATGGGGGTCATGGGGGCGCCTCACCCTTGCCGCAGCCCTCAGTACTCTCATCATCAGCCCCTGGGGGAGTCCAACAACCGCCCCACACCCCGTCGCCGTGTGCCCCCGGCACCACAACACAAACAGGGCCAGGCTCCCCAAACTTCGCACACTATCAAAAGTTGGCTCCTATAGCGGGTCCTCCTGAGTTCAGCAGCGACGGGGGCGTCCCAGGGGGCGGCGGAGCCCAGTCACCACACGATAATGTCTTAACATTAGGCGAGGGCGCGGGGGAGGCTGGGTCCTCGCCCAACACCCACGGCCCACCACCACGCCCACAGCAGGTTCGCTCACCGTTTGAATGGATGAAGAAGCCGTCATACCAGGCGCAGCCGAACTCAGGTAAGTTGCGGCCCTCCCTTATGTGTGCACCCAGCAGGAGGCAGAGTGAGGTCCGCTGAGAGAGTAAGGCCGTCCCGTGAGGGAGTTAACGGGGGAGGATTATAAGCCGATCCCATTGAGGGAGGGGGAGGGAGGCCGCTGGGGTGACACGCGCCATGAAAGAAATAAAAAGACGATGCCGTTTTGGTCTTTTAGTTAATCATGGGGAACCTTCTGACTTGTGTCCAGAACCTGAACCACAGCCGCCCGCCAGACCGTAATACTCAGTGTATATAATAAAAGAGTTAACGACCTACACAACACGACCAGTCAACACGCGGGTCTGTTGAAGAACTTGAGGGCTATGATCATAATACACAAGAGAATGTTTATTGTGGCTGTTTCAACAAAAGCAGCGTCGTCGGCCACCCTACTGATCCCACCCCAGAGGAGCTGATAACCTCCGATACCCTAATACGCCCGACTCTAGATAACAACCTGAAAGTCAACCGCTGTCTGGACCAAAAGTTTCAGAACCCACTTCCAAATTTTAGACACATTCTTCACGACCTTTGTTCATGCTTCTTAAGATGATAAAAGTTGATGAATTTTTACATTAGGTTAGGTTAGGGAGAAAAATTTGATCTTTTCATTCAGTCATTCGCCACACAGCAGACAACAGCTCACCGCCATTATATCACTTATCGCGGGAACAAATTATAATACAGCTACAGTTTTCACACACACACACACACACACACACACACGTAATAATACCACAGTTTACCACAATATGTTCAAAGACACTGAGGTTATCCCCGTTCATGTGAGGACAAGAAATGAAATGCAAGGCTGAGTATTGTTCCTATTATATATTAAATCATAACAATTTGAGTATCACGTGAAGACTTACCCTCAATTTATTTCACCTGAAGATTAATCACCCTAACGATACCTGGGGATGGGACGGGGAGGGGGGGTTAACTGGTTGTGTATTGGTTAGGTTAAGTTAGCATTAGGGTGGTTAGTCTTCAGATGAAATAAAGGTAATTTGGTTAGGTTAATTATTGGTTATAGGTCAGGTTAGGTTAGGTTAGGTTAATTTAGCGTTAGAATGAATAGCCCTTTTACTACTGGGACGCTATACTTTTAATACACACTCTACATCACTCCACCAATGTTATTCACTCAGAGGGAACACCATACACGAGAGGTTAATTAATCAGGTGAGATAAAGGTAAATCAACAGGTAATTTCACAGGTAAATCTCAATATATCTAACACTCATACAACTAATTAACCAGGTGAGATAAATTAAAGACAAATCAACAGGTAATTTCACAGGTAAATCTCATTATATCACACTCCTGGCCTTAAGACGCTTCAATAACTAGACCTTTCATCCCTAGTTATACTTAAAGGGATTTTGACGGTCCTTCTATATAAACCCGCTATAATACTTCCCGTAATCTCTCTCTTGTGAATTATGTTTCTCAATGGTCCGTGTGTCTCAGTCAACCATCGTAAAGGACATGGTAGTGTTATCTGCCTCTGAAATCTTTTGTTGATACGTAGATTTGGTTTGAGTTTGGTTAGATTAGGTTAGGTTAGGTTAGGTTAGGTCAGCGTTAGGTTAGGTTAGGTTTGGTTAGGTTTGGTTAGGTTAGGTTAGGTTTGTGTTGTGTGTACAGTAGTCCTCCGCGATTCAAACACATTTTACAGATATGAAGATCGCACACCTGCACCCCGACACCTGCAACGCCGATGTAATATTATGTTAGGTTAGGTTAGATGAGGTTAGTTTCATAAGGTATTTATGATTAGGTTAACGATAGCTAGGTCAGGTTAGCGGTAATTAAGTTAAGTTTTAGATTAGCGGCAGTTAATATATACGTTAAGCGGTAATTCGATTTTGTGTTCTATGTATTGATTGTTCAGTGTTGTGTTGTATGTGTGTTAATTATTAGGTGTTGTATATGTGTTGTGTGTTGCGTTGTGTGATAAGTTGAGTGTTTAATTATGCACTGAATGTTATGTGTTGTGTTGCGTCGTGTGTATGATATGTTGTGTTGCGATGTGTGTTGTATTGGGTTATGCTGTGTTATGTTACGTTGTGTTGTGGACGATAAATAATTACTCGTCTATTTACGAGTCAATTAAACCGCCCAGACTTGTTCAGTGGGTCAAATACGATAAGATAACATTTATTTATTTATTTATTTTATTTATTTTATTTTATTTATTTATTATTATTTATTTTTTTTGCGGCGTGGGGGAGGGGGGGGGGCCTTTGGTTTTTTTTATGGGGGTCAGAGGTCACAATCTCCCCCCCCCCCCTCCCTCAAATACATCATCGATATGGGGAAGACAACAAAAATAGGAAATAATAATAATAATAATAATAATAATAATAATAATAATAATAATAATAATAAAAATAATAATAAAAATAATAATAATAATAATAATAATAATAATAATAATAATAATAATAATAATAATAATAATAATAATAATAAAAATAATAATAATAATAATAATAATAATAATAATAATAATAATAATAATAATAATAATAATAATAATAATAATAATAATAATAATCACGCTTTTTACGAATAACGAAATAACTTACGGAATATTTATGAGCAGAAACCTAGAGAGAGAGAGAGAGAGAGAGAGAGAGAGAGAGAGAGAGAGAGAGAGAGAGAGAGAGAGCATAAAGCCACATTCTTATTGACGCAACAGTGGAATGATGTGGATCTCTTTAACATTCTTGATGAGACGTTTTTAAGGTTTATGATTGTAAGAACTCTCTCTCTCTCTCTCTCTCTCTCTCTCTCTCTCTCTCTCTCTCTCTCTCTCTCTCTCTCTCTCTCTCAACACTATACCCTGTGGTTTTGGTTAACACATGACAGCTACTGACTTTCTCCCTCAAGTGGAAAACCTTTGTAATATAACATTTTCTTTTTGTACGTGTGTGCGTCTGTCTCTTCTACACACACACACACACACACACACACACACACACAGGAAATAAAAGTGACCACCACACCATCGCTCAACGGATTCTGGTTGAGCAGCTTTTCCATGTACTGCGGTGAGCCAACTAGCCCACTCCTCCTGGCGGTCCTCGGTGCTGGGGGGCGGGGGACTAGGGCAAGACCTCGACGGTATCTTATGGGTGTTTCTTGGATCACTTTAAGATTTCACACCCTTAGCTTATTTCATCTGGTGGGTAGAGGGGGTGTTGGGGAGAGTGGGTGTTGGGGAGGTAGGAGGGGAGGAGGTAGGGGGGAGGAGGGAGGGGGTGGAGGGAGGAGAGGGGGAGGAAGGGTGGGATGTGGAAAAGAAGGAGGGATTGGTTGAGGACGGAGAGAGGTGATAGGGAGGAAGAGGGGATGGGAGGGAGAGATAGGGAGGAAGGAGGATGAGGAGAGTTTTGAACTTACTGAGGCTAATAAGAGGTCCCTGGCCTGATGATGTTAATTAGCTTAATGTTAATCTAACCTAATCTAATGTTAATCGAACACATCCTGAACTAACACTAACCTAACCTAACCTAACCTAACCTATTTTAACGGTACCTGTGGCGGGATGGGGGGGGGGGGAGGTTAAGTTAGTTTAGAATAGGTTAGGTTAGGTTAGGTTAGGTTAGGTTCGTTCATTGTTCCACTATCGATTCCCGTCACAAGTCAGGAAGGTGGGCAGTGGGTTGGGTGGCCCTGGGGATCATTCTCTCCGCCCATGGGATCATTTCATCTCTCCCGTTCAGATGAGATTTAGCGCCGTTCACGATGCTGCCGTTCGTACTCTCACACACCCTACCTCTCACACACTCCACCTCTCACACACCCCACCTCACACACACCCCCCACACACCCCACCTCTCACACCCCACCTCACACACCCCCCCACACACCCCACTTCACACACCCCCCACACACACCACCTCTCACACCCCCCACACACCCCACCT